>CAUYRH010042807.1:0-35993 GCA_963574655.1 Perodicticus potto | reverse complement strand
GTTTACATGGATGGAGCTGGAACATATTCTTCTTAGCAAAGTATCTCAAGAATGGAAGAAAAAGTATCCAATGTACTCAGCCCTACTATGAAGCTAATTTATAGCTTTCGTATGAAGGGTATAACCCAACTATAGCACAAGAAATGGGGAAAGGGGCAAGGGAGGGAAGGGGAGGGGTGAGGTTGGGGTGGAGGGAGGGTGATTGGTGGGGCCACACCTACGGTGCATCTTAGAAGGGTATAGGCGAACCTTACTAAATGCAGAATACAAATGTCTTCATATAATAACTGAGAAAATGCCATGAAGGCTATGTTAATCAGTTTGATGAAAATGTTTCAGATTGTATATGAAACCAGCACATTGTACCCCATGATTGCACTATTGTACACAGCTATGATTTAATAAAGACAATAAAAAAAAGACATTTCAAAAGATTTCATTATTAGGAACATTTAAAAACATATACTTTTAGGTAAAAGACAAAAGACTGAATGTATTGTTGACTTTGCACTTCTTACTGGGGAGGAAGATTTGAAGCTTATGTAAACCCTCCCCAAAGTGCTACCTGCCCCTTAAATGTAACAATTTATATTGCTTTATGTTCTCTGAGTTCACATTCTAAAGTGAGTATGTTAGGAATTACAACTGCTGGATATAAAAACTTGATGATACCTGGGGACACCAAATGTGGACTGGGGCTTGTTATTACAGAGGCAAGACAATGGAACTTTGGGGACAGAAATCTTCCTTCCTGACAGCAACATGCCAGACCATTAAGAACCTTTGAAAAATCAATAGAGGTGTGAATTATTCAACTGGTGTACAAAAGGCTAGAGTGGAATATAAACTATTTGGCTTGTACTAAAGATTTGTGGCTAGCATCTATTTTATGGATACCCAAGGTAAATAAATAGTCTCTAGGGAGAGGAAGGAGGGGTGTCAGGTTTTCATTAGCCAAACAGCTTCACCCCAGAATGAACTCCAGTGTATTGCCATATCTGCTAATATAAAGGGCAGATCCACAGGCATATTACATGTAGGGAAGATTCTGGGTTTCTTGCTATGTTTCAGCATGGACTGAACCAGACTGTTCTGTCCCCTGAGCTTGTAGTCTCTTTCCTCTTTTCAATAAGTGGATCGCATACTAAATATTTTCACAGCCATCTCCTTCTCTAATCCCTGAAAACCCAATTATAGGTCTATGTAGGTGGCTAAGAAGATGGTATGATTTCAGGTGTGCTAAGAAAGTCCTATTTGTCTACAAATAGTTTTCCTTCATTAACATCTCAGTCACGGGGCCAGGGTCAATCAAGATGGTACATTTCAGAAATCAGGGGCAGCAGAAGAGGTAGAAGGTGAGTGAAAATATGTCTTCTTCTATAAAGCCAATGGCTCCCTTTCAAAGATGCCATAGGAAAATGCTGCTTCTATACCTGCTTCTTATGGCTCCAGGGAAGGATAATAAATTAAAATAATATTTCTGGAGACAGGTAGAGGGAAGGACAACAAATAGACGTGGAGGAGATAGAAAGTGAAAGAAGGATGAAGAGAAGTGAAAAGAAGACAGAGAAGAAGGGAGAGAGAGGCAAATCTCACTGATAAAGCTTTGACCGTGAGGCACAGTCAAAAAGGATTGATAGAAAGTGGTCTTAGAATCAGATCCTCACCCCTCCCTATACTCTTTCAGCATTTACATTTTTGAAAGTTCATTTTTAGAGGTTTACAATTAAACTTGGGTCAGAGGCGGAGGAATCACATGTGTGTATACATTTTTTTTTTAATTTATTTTTTAGAGACAGAGTCTCACTTTGTCACCCTGGGTAGAGTGCCATAGTGTCACAGCTCACAGCAACCTCCACCTCCTGGGCTTAGGTGATTCTCTTCCCTCAGCCTCCAGAGTAGCTGGGACTACAGGTGCCCACAACAACGCCCGGCTATTTTTTTGTTGCAGTTTGGCCGGGGCTAGATTTGAACCCACGATCCTCCATATATGGGGCCAGTGCCCTACTCTCTGAGCCAGAAGTGCCGCTCCTTTATTTTTAGTTTTTTACATTTTAAATTATGAAATCGTGTCCCTCAATGAGTAATACAATACAATAAGGAAAGAATTTTTCCCAGCGTCCTCATTTGTTTAATAGTGATGATGTGAAAAAATGACCTTTTAAAGACACTGAAATGTTTAACTTTTGATCCCAAGTCTTCCCCCCAACTTACTTTATTAAAAATAAACATATCTTGACATTATAAATTAGGAAAGATGGGAAGACAGTACACCATAACTAGAAGTCCAGGGTAGGCATTCTACAGAATAGATTACTATTGAAATTTTATTGAATCTCATTCATGCACAAGTAATAGAAACCCCCACTCTTGAATTAGGCTCAAATAAGAACAGTTAAAATTGCAACAACTTTGGCAATCTCTGAGATCAGCCTTCTTTCATCTGTAGATGTGCTTCTTTCTTTAAAGGAGGGATAATAATACTATGGACAGGACACGAAAGGAAAGAAAAATCTTACTGGCCCGTCTTGATTTTTGGCTCCTAACTTAGGACTCATCACCAACACTGATCATCAACATGAAAGGGATTCTGTTTGTACAAGTGTTTGTAAGGGTCAGTCTTTACTCACTATGCAACTAATGTGCCAGGCATAATTCTACAGTATTACTTATGGGAAGAGACTAAAATGGAATTGGGACTAGCCACAAAGAAGAAGCCCATAGTGCAGACAACATTCAGGGCTTAGGAAACAAGGGACCAGCAACAAATGTGATTAGTGTGATCAACAAATGTGGCCACTGCTGCTGCTGCCCTAGCCTTTCCTTGGGTATTTACACCTAAAACATATCAAATATGAAGACAGGGATTTGTGACCTATAAGTTCTTGTAGCCAGTTAAACCTCCTCTTTTCTGAGCAGAAAGTCATATGGAAATTGAATAACAGTGAGAAATTAGGAACAAGATAAGTGTTCAACCAAAGGGTAATAATATACAGGCGTTAGACTGACTACATAGTCTACACTGTTGAAATAAAAGTTTGAATCATTTTTGTATTATTGTCATAGATGATTAATATGAAAATGTTACATTTTTTAAAGGAAGTAGAAAAAATTTATTCATTTTCAAAGATCTTGGTCTATAACAATGCCACATTATTATAATTAAGAAAAAGAAGTATACAGGGGAAAATATGGCAAGAAGCAAAACTTGTTGCCCCAACAGAGAGATGTTAAGATTGTGAGTGATTCTTTTCTCTTCTTTTTCATTTATTTTATAATTACATTATCAATTATAATTATATTCATTTTATACTGATAAATGTAACTTTAAAATAGAAACATCACAATCAAGTATTAATAAACAATTTTTAATATTTTCTCCTACATTAACTCATTAGGTTCTTCATCTGCTGCGTGAGAGTAAAAGCAAAAATACTAAAAACTAAGTTGAAACTTGGTAACTAAGGACAGTGAGCAAAACTAGCCAAGTCTACACCATTCATCAGAAATACAGTGAATGCTCAAAGACACGGTTCCTTATACCCAGTAGAGCTCTTTCCCCCCAAATCAAATGCTTGCCTTTTGGTATAAAAACATCAATATGTACCAGAAAATATACTCATGGAAAAAATATCTTCTGTGATTGCCTTTGAGTACTGTACAGCTGCTGTTTTCCCCCTGCTTGCATTCATTTCAGCATCATCAACATCTCACTCACTCTGATTTTTCCTTGGTGGCTCACTCTTCCTCATTCATAGTACATATAGTTTTAGGTGGTGCTGACCCTACCTCTCAAGTTCATGGCTTTGCGATGGTCCATGCTTGACAATTAGCATAGTCCAGTAAACTCCAAGCTTATCCAAGGAGAGTATGCCGTGGGATGTTAGCTGGAATGACATTCTTTCTACTGGGTTGCTATGCTGGTAGCATGGAACCCTGGTGCTCCTGCATGATTCTATTTACTACTATTTGGAGAGCATAAGAATGAAGTAAATCAGGGTGAAACATAGCTAAAAAATACAGCAAGACAATTCCTGGTCATACTGTCTGAAACCGAGGTCCAACAATTCCTTAGACTTGATACCTATCACTGGACTTCACATTTACATGAGTTGATAAACTCCATTATCTTCTTTAAGCCAATTTGAGTCTATTATTTTTGTTATTTGCAACCAAAATACCCCTGAGTCATATTTCTACTACTGTCTAGCAAAGAGTACACAAACATACTTTCTGGTTAAAAAAAATGACTGATTAAAGGAATTGCTGTAGTTCTATATCAGAGAATCAAAATTGTTTGTGATCATTCACTGCTGTGGTCTATGTTATCTTCTTCCTTTGGGAAAATATATTTAGCATCTTATAAGATGCTAAATACAGGAGCAAATACTGAATTGAGTAACTGCTTGTTTTTTCTCAAATGGGTGTGTTACGGTTTCCTACTAATTTTGGCAAGTCAACAAATTACTTTATAAGTGCTTATCCACATATGACACTCTGTGTATCAATGGGTTTTGATAAACACATTTTAATTGATAAAGCAGAAAATGAGGTTGCTTAATTAGCCATTTGTATTCAGTTTGGACTTAGACTTTTCAATAAATATTAAACATGAAATATTTTTATTAGTGGTAATTACAAGGAATAATTTAGGTCAGCAATTCTTAAAATTTAGCATGCACCAGAATCACTAGTTAAATAACAAATTGCAGACCACCACTCCCTGCCCTCAACCCCCAGATTACTGATTCAGTAGGTCTGAGGTAGGGGCCTGAGTGAGACTCTGCACTTCTAACAAGTTCCCAGGTGATTCTGATACTGCTGGCCCAGGGACCCCGGTTTAGGAATCACTTATTTTGATCTTTTTAAGTTTTACATTTTTGTGTAATCATTGATATTTATGTGGTGGCTCTGATTACAAACATAAACCCATGTTTTCTAAGATTCAGGCACAATTTAGATCTAAACATTTTTAACATAAATATAATGATATATTTTAAAGGTGGATGGGAAATATAGAGTTAAAGTAATCTGGGGAAAGGTTAGACTAAACTAACTCATTATGGGAACCAATCAACCTCAATTTCCAATAGATGACATGACCTGTCAGACATTCTGCTACATCAAGCAAAATTCAGGCTTAAAAGTTGCCTTGCTGCATTTATTAGCAAAGTTCACCAGCACAGCATAATCAAGTATACCACAAATTCCTAGTTGCCTTTCTACCTCTACCAAACAGAATGGAATCAAGAGGTTGATACCTGCCAATAGGACTAAGAACTCTTAAGGAAGAACTAAACCGTTTGATAAAGCCTGGTTAATCTTGAAGCCATTAAAACCAGAGTGTAATTTAAAGAATCTGGTGATCTCCAAGTAGGATCCCTTATCATGTTGTAATAATTTATAATAACAATCCACTTCATTCAAGTTCTCAGTCTTTAAAATCTAGTGGGGTTTGAGCTGAGTTTGTAAATGACAAAACATAACATCTTATTGTCTCTTTCTAAACTTACCCAAATGGGTTTTATATACTAGTAAACCATCACATTTCCTCCAAACTCCTGTTTAAGGCTTAACCACTAATGAAGTAAGAATCATTCATATTTTAATAATTTAAAATTAAATTATGACAGAAATTATAAGTCACATGTAAAAATACCCTCTCTGATTGCACGTTAAGTTTGACTATAGTCCATTTTAGTACCTTTCATCAAAAGAAAAAATATACTTTAAAGGTAAAAATGTGCCAATGTTCACTTAAAGGCTAGGAAACCACAGTTGGCTATGAGGGTCTTCATTTCTGCAACGTGAGAAGGTGTGATAACATAGATGCATAATTTCTGGAAGAAATCTTACAGAAAATCTGCTCATATGAACTCAGAAAGGGAATCTCTTATCAAAGGAGTTCATCTGACTATAAACATGATGTTGCTGGTCATAAAGTTTCTCATTTTCTCAATGGAGAAGTCACCTTTTCAACACATCTGCTGATAATATAGAGCAGGATGGGGAGCGCGTATATGGAAAACAGACTAGGGATGCAGAAAGGGCACGAGAGCCTGGAGCAATGGACTACAACAGAACTCATCCAACCAAGGCCACGTGCTGCCGAGCACGTGAGCCAAAAACAACTGTGTAAGAGCAAGGTGAGAAAAGACCTGGCATCTGCACATGCCCACAAGAGTTCAAGAATTGGGGGTGTGAGTATGTCACCTCAGCACGAGTCGACAGTGCGACTGCACAGCTGGTCTGCTCTGAGAGTCATGCAGCATGAGTGGAGGGAACAGAGGAATGAGATTTTGCTCTGCTCTTCACTGTTCAGACAGGAATATGAGTTGTATTTGGCAAAATGCCCCACTCATAAGGCATATGGAAAAACGGAAAACTGAGCTCATTCAGGGAGCGGGATCAGATGGGGGCATACAAAGCTACAGCAGGAGAAACAGTGGTTGTTTCACCCAAAGGGGAAAAAAAGTCTTGGAAGGAATGTGAGAGTTGTCCTCAGATGAGCCAGGTTGTCAAGGGAAGTGAGATTAAATTGTTCTCTGTGGCCTCAGGAGACAAACTAGCACTCACAGATAGAACTCCTGGGAGAAAGACTTCAGAGGAACACAGAGAAGTAATTGTAAAAGATGAGAGTCATTCAAAGACAGATGACAGCTGAATAAAATTTTAGCTATTGAGTGCTTATTTTGTGCCAACTTCTATGCTAAGAACTATTTTGTCACCTCACTTCAGCCTTCTAATGATCCTGTGTTAGGCACATTACATTCTTCATTTAAACACAGAGCAACTACAGCTTGGAGAACTCGAGGAAGTTGTCCAAGGCTATATGGCTGGTTAGTACAGCAGTCTGGATTTGAACTCTGGTGATCTGAGAAACCCCTCAACTCTCCACTATATTGTTATGGGCTACTTTGGGAAGCATATACTTCCTGTGACTGGAGGGTGCCCGGGTGGACAGACAGGGAGTTGAAAGTAAACTTAATGTTCTCTTTCAACAGAGAGAGTTAAAGATTCCATGTCTTGTCCTGGGAAAGTCACATTTTGAGCATGTATAGCTATATTTGTATAAGCAAAAAAATGACTCTAGGGACATTGTTAAAATGTCACAGAATTCTTCCTTGGCCCAACACCTGCCTTTCTGTAATAAAGAGGACATAGTTGAGGGTGAGTTTAGGGTTGGGGGGCTCAAAGGAAGAGAGTGGCCACGCCGAAAGTAATGAGGGACTATGGGCTGAAGACTTTGGCCAGGGAACATGCCCATAAGTTCAGGGTTTAAAGAGCATTTCTGATTTCAGAGGCGAAGTCATAGGATAAGCATTATGAATGCAGTGAATGCTGCTCTGGGTCCCACAACAGGGAAAAGACCTCCCGGGAACTTTAATTGGGACTGCCCCTGAGTATGCTGAGTTGCCCCAGACATTCCATAATGGGTTGCTATTGGTCTTCAAGGGACAAGAGAAAGAAACTCTTAGAATATTTAAACCCTGCACCCACAACCCTGAGGAATTAGGCCCTGGTAAAGGGCAACTGATAAGTTGTCCCACAGTCCCACCTGCCCAAGAGAGGAGGTGGGATGGGGAGAAATAGCTGATAACCACTGTCAGGGGTTTCTCCAACTCCCTAATTTGGAAGGAGGACTCAGTGGCAGCAATAAAACTACCCAATTAGATTAAAGAAGGATCTCTATTCACTTGAAATTGATAGAAGTAATATTCCATTAGCTGGATCCCTGATAAGATACCAAGAGATCACAGCACCTAGAGTCACAACATTAGCAAGTCACTTTCCCCACAAACTAAAGGAAAAATGATTGCCTCGGTGTTGCCTAAATGTAACAACCCTCAAGATTTTGCTATTCAATATGAGAAGAAAGAGAAGCACCTCTTACTGGGTCATATCCTATGCTAGTCACTTTTAAAAGTTATTTTTTAATTTAATCTACTTTCATATATATTATTGCTCCTACTTCCCAGATAAAGGACTGAGGTTCAGAGTACTGACTAACATCCCCAAAGTCAATGATAGGACCAGGATTTCAACTCAGGACTACAGAGTTCAAATTCGTTTCTGCCATGCTACCAGAATATTGGGAACATTTCAAAGAATTGAAAAGTACAGAGCCAAAAAAGGTAAGCTCTCTTTGCTCCTCTGGCTAGAGGTACAGGCAAGTACCATTTTCCTTTGTCAGGAAATTAATATTCATATTCATAAGATATTTATCCCAAGAGATTTGCATTTTAATATAAGATTCTTGGAGTATGGGGGGATGCAAAAAATATAGGAAACAAGTGAAATGGAAAAGTTACAGATGATGTCAGAGTTGCAGGGGATGGAGTTTGGCCATGTGATTGCCTGATAATTAATTTTCGAGTCTGCTTCTGCAAAAGGAGCTGGGCACGTGGCTCTTAGCAAAATATTCTTTAAGAAAGAGGCTGTCCTTTGGCAGAGCCAAGCTAGGTGACCTTCTCCGGCACCCAGATGAAGAGGAAATTGATACTGTAGCCAGAGCCATCTTCAGGGTGAATACCCAGATTTAATTTAGCGGTAATGAGTAATGACAATGTTTTGCTGGTCTTTGGAATTTATAATTACCCTGCAGGGGAAAGCAGCCCTCAAAATACCATTTATCTTTTGGATAGTTGACTATCCTCTCACTTCCTCCCCCCTGCCCAAAAAGTCTTAATTTCTCTGTTGAAAAGCTGACAAGTGAAAACTAACAAAAGAGGGAGCTAGTAGCTACATCATGAATGTCTTATCACCTTCAGAAGTTCATACATGAAGGCAAATTATTATAGGATTTATTTTTGAAAAATGAGGGTTATATAACATTTGATCAAAATGGATGAAGTAAATTAAATGGTGTTTCCTAGGCATACAATAAAAATTTCAGTCTCATGGGAACATGTTTCTTCCATCCAGAGGATCAGAGTTGGCTTAAATGGTTTCTTATTTGTCATATGCTTAATATGAATTCAAATACAGATGGGCAATCCTTAGAGAAAATTAAATATGCTGTGAGTTGTAAATCAAATAGCAGAACTAGAAGAATTATAAACTTTCAGGTTGTTAGTATTGGAATTTTTTTAAAAGTTCTTATTTTGGGTACTAAAAAAATTAAGATGACATCCAATGGATTAGTTAACTCTGCTTAAAAGTCATTAAATGGCATTGCACAGCAACGCTGATTTAAAAAATAAGATATGCTAATTTATGTACTGAGAGTAAATGAAAACTAGCAATAATGCAAAATAAGCGAGTCTATCCTGGGCTTTGTCATTTGTGGTTTATCAGTATTAATAATACAGTGTAATTTTAAAATAAAATGATTCCCTCAGCAGATAGCGCACAATTCCCTGCAGCTGAAGAATGGAAAATAGATTAGCTCTGTGACTATTATCTTAGCTTATCATCACTTCAGCAGGGCCCCTCTACTTGTTTTAAACCTTTGTATTCATTAAGGAATCTACTGCCTGGGAAATTTAAACAAATGCTGTAATTCAACCCAGGGAGCTCTGTCCAATAGGAATTCAAGGTGAAATTGTAGCTCTCTGCCCTTGCCCTCCTGAAGCCACACTCTAGACAAGACATCTGTTTTCTTTGAATTCCCAAGATTCCATTCTGGGGTATTTTACTCTATATAGAGAGTGTTCCCTTGCCACTTTGAGTTGTCACTTGTTCCAGGTTAGTCATGCAGTCTTATGAAAATTGCTTCTTATTCTTCAGAAAGGATTAATACATACTTTCTGCTATGAGATTAGTACCAGTGCTGAGATATACAAATTCAAATCATCCTGATGGGGGATGTATGAAGGCTTTGGAAGTCTTTCTCTGAACCAGTGCCCTGGCATCCTCGCAGGTGCCTTATGGCTGAATGGCCAAGGGAATCCAGGGCAGGAAAGGAAACTGAAACACTTCTCTGGGCAGATGTAGATAATGGTAGGCTACAAAGATGACAGTTATTTTTATTACCAAACAGATCCCTCTTCATGTCCATCCTTCCTGACACAGTGGTGCAAGTAGGGTTTCAAGAGGTATGTGGGACCCTTTATGAAAGGCTGATTCGGGGGACAAGTCTGGCCATATGTAGGTTTGCAGCTCGTTGTGACATGATTCATCTCAGCTGGTTATGTGCAGAGAGCAGCTGGCAGCAGGTACCCAAATAGCTTCATAAAGAAGTTAAAAGGGACTGTTGCCTGCTGAGAGTGCAGAAGAATTGCTTTAAGGACTCCCTGAAGCACAGCCTCCAGCGAGTAAAGGGGCATTGGCAGGGAGGCAGAGAAACAGCAGCAGCTGACAGCCTGACAAGCAGTTAGAAAAGTATGAGTCGGACATTCAGAGCAAAGGTTTGGGGACCAAATATGAGCCTAGGAGATGAAATGGCAATTGGTAACAAGCTCTTTGGAGAGGCTCAAAGAAGAGGATGCGTGAAAGGAAAAGAATCACTCCCGTAGCCCCTTAATGTAACATCAAAGGAGAAATGAACCGGTACAGGAGGGAAACGGCCATCTGGAGCTAGGCCTCCTGGAAGCCCTGGCTCCTGAAATGACTATAGACCCGGCTATCCCACTCTGCCCCTTCTCCTGCCTTCTCCCTGCACTGCCACTGAAGCAGGTGGGTAACAGCCCTTGGACACAGACAGATGAAGCCTAGGGCCTAAAACACCACAAGATTAAGTGACCAGCAGATTCAACAGTACCAATTCATTATGTGCAAGGAAAGGAAATTCCAATAGACTGAAAGGCTTATGCCACAATGAATGTTTGGTGTCCTAACTCCGAAGCAATGGATCCAGAGAAATCAGAAAAAAAGAATCACTGTGAGGAAGAAGGATGAGATACCTCCCAACATTGACCCCTAGTGATGAGAAGAAGCAAAGAAACTGGTGAGCAAGTGAAACGTGAGGGTCAGTGAAGAAGAAAACATTCCAGATCTAAAAACAAAATGTCCTGTAGGGCTCACAGTCTGTATTAACCATGCCTTTGATTTTCTGTAATCTGATGCTTTGACATCTGAGACCTTGCTGACTCTGGAGGGGCATCCCTTCCAGGGTTAGCCAATTTGTAGGGAATGCAAACCCACCATTCCAGGGCCCATTACTCTCTGCGAGGCTCTCATACTAGAGGCCATTATCCATCTGCCCCAGTCACCTAAGCCAGACATCAGACAACCGGGGGATATTCCTGATGCCCCAGGGCCTGCTGAAAGTTCACCCTGCCTGCCCTGTTGGTCCTCTCCATGGGAAGCACAGGAAAGGGTCCCCCAGCTTTTCCCCTCCTCCCTCCTTCTGCCTTGGACAGACCCTGAGCTTTACTTGGCAGTTGAGTTCAGCCTTACTCAAGGCATAAGTGTTAACTCTGATCTTTTCAGGGGCAGTCATCACGTCAGTTATTGGCCTTGCCCTAGCCAAATAAAGTAAAACTTGTATTTTAAAACATGATTCCTAGACCATCTGTGTGACTCTAAAAGAACGTCCATTTTCAGCTACTTGTTTGAAAATGTCATCTTATAACATAGTAATATGGAATAAAGAAGTTAATGTTTTAATCAGATAAACCTTTTAATCTAATCACCACACACATACTCCTTGGTTGCACCCTACTAAAAATACTTTTGAAACATTCCTCTTTTTTGGAATTATGAGCCAAACTAGTGAAAGATGTTCATAAGTTTATCAGGTAAATGCCTTATGTTTTTCTCCAAAAAATACATTACCATTGAATTTATCAAATTTACATCTGGCTAGCATCAAGAGGTTTTGATAGTATACAATTGTTATAATATCATAATTATATTCAATATATGATTATTAAACCTATTATAATAATTACATGATCCATGAAACTCTTATGCTTTGCAATGAGGCCCTTGGGAACAGTTTTCAGATGCTGAGGATGGGGCAAGGCCATAAATGAGCCAATTACGCACTCAAGAATTTACGTTCACCTCAGGAAATACTGAAACACTGTTTTAGGTGAGAGGGGGCTAGGACAACCTATGGGTTTTCTTATTTGTCTTCCTCTCACACAACTAGATGGTAGGGAGTTATTTGTTTATTTGGATTTCTAAGGAAACTATTTTATCATGTGGACTTAGAAACAATTGTGCCTCATCTGGGGTTTACCTGTACTTGCTTCTCATTTTAAGCTGGAATTACATACAGAGTTACTTCCCCCAAGTTACTACACTGTCTCCCCTACGTGAATTCGTCATCATCTTTTTTTTTTCTTTCATTTAGATTGATCTATTTACAGTCTTTTCCAATTTTTACTTCCACTGGCCAAATATATTTCACATGAGGGCTGACTCTGACTAGACCAGTCACTGCTGTGCACCTGCCACAACACAGGGTTTTCACCCTCCCTGTTTTCAGGATCACGATCCCATTTTAACAGGATGTTTTACAGCAAAAGACTCAGTCTTTTCCCATCTTATTAATAAATCCACCCAACTGATCTTACATGGTCAAATTTTCAACACATTTCACTATTTCCAGGTATTGTAAACCCAGGCAACAGAAGTTCACTAAGTCCATCTTAGTATTTTTATAAGATTACCAAAACCAATTTGACTTTGGCCCCAGGCACAAAAAGCAAAAAACAAGGATGTCACAGGAAAAGGTGTTTTTTGTGTTTCTAAGAAAGGTCCTCTGGAAAGGATTACAAATGAAATGAAGGCAAAGGAAAAGACTCTGCTTTCAGAAAAATGATCCTAGATTTCCAAACCGCTTGTGTTCCTTGTTCTTTTCTTAAAGTATTTCTTCTTTATTCTGCTGGGTTGAGATGCTGTCCTTTCAAAACAAACAACTGGCACATATTACAAGATGTATCTCCTTCAGTCTGCCTTCTAGAAAGCACAATAGAACCTGATTTCTAGAAGAGCCCCTGTCTACTGTACCAGTTGAACTCTGAAAAAGAGGCTGAGACTACCCCATTTCTACTGTACTAATGGGTTCCAATTAGAAAAGCAAGAATGCTACTGAGCATGCCGAGGACATCTGCATTTAGAAAGTTAAATTCACAAATAAAAACAAATATATTATTTTAGATAGTTCTGAAAGAATAATAATTACTAAAACTAATACTGTAGCAATTCTTATACCTGACAGCTTTGTGTTTATAGTACCTTCTCTACTGTCCAAATCTTAAAATCCCTGCTCCATTATAGTAGTTTGGTCACATGGCTTTGGTTATAATGTAAAACCGTGTATTTCCCACTTCCTAAATAGTCAGGGTTTGGGGTTGGAGCTATCTTGAATGCTAATGAGTGAGACCACCCTCAAAAGGTTGCTATCAGAAATCAGACTATGTGGATTTCCTACAGCATTTCATAGTTTCAGGGTGACCTTGATATTGACTTAGCATGTCAAGGAAATACGTATAGAACAAGAGCATTTTTCTGGACTCCATTCTGGAGCCACTATTTGTCCCCCAAGGCTATGGAGCATTTCCTCCTAGCAAATTATTAGAATGAATAGAATGTGGTGGTTCTGTTACTGGGACTGCTCATCAATCATACTGCTTTTTGAAACACAGCTTGTGTAATTTTTATTCATGACACTTCAGTAAGTTACTCAGAAGCACAACTAGGACAACTCCGAAAACTACTATAGGAGACGAACCAAGATTTGAGGTTTTGTTTTCCAATTATACTCATGATATACTAGGCTCAGTCATACTTTATGTAGAGTAAGGATCAAAACACTTAATTGGCTGTAACTAAGCAAACGAAGCCCCTTTGATTAATCAGGCCAGCCAGCTTTCAGTTTCTGACATCAAAATTTATACTCTCCAGGAGAAAAACAAGTCCATGGCTACATAACATTAAACCAACACACAATTAACAACATTTTGTTCTAATTATCTCTGGGTACAATTAATGTTGGCCCTATGGTTCATTTTTCTTCTTTGATAGCTCTTAGAATATTCATGGAGATTAGTTTTGAGGCATTAGCCTTCTCTAAGATCTGCTGTTTTCTTGCAAGCTCCCCCACAAATCTGAGCCAGGCAAAGTAACATATTTATGCAGATTAATTCTTGACATATTGGCTTTTTCTATCATCTGAAGTATTTCTAATAAGCTCCTTTCACCTAAACCCGGCAATGCGATGCTGTCATGGACCCCCTAACAACTTGGCCTACCTCACACTGAAGATTTTCTTTTGTTCCCTCAGTGGTTGGTCATAACTAATGAAAGGTTATGTCTTGATTGAACAAGCTTCCAGGAGTTGCAAGGCCAAAAGGGCTGCTGTAAAACAGCAATGTCGATTCTAACAAAACCCAAGGTAAGAGGAATCTTCAGCTGTGTATTACTGAAAAACCTAAATTGCACACAAGTTCAGCTCCCTCACATCAATAGTGAGGAACAGGCAAAAAGAAAATGAGCACTGATCAAAGGCTCTTGGTGATGGTACAACTTCAATTTATGGAATGCACGTATTTTTCTTCACTCCAAAGAAGTTTCTTCTGAAGTCGGTGGGGCATGAGCTTTAAAGTTGTAAATATTCTCTCCACAGCTCAGGACTGTTTATACTGCCACTTGGTGTGTGTGTTTGGACATGTTATTTTATGCTGCAGAGACAGGCTGAAGTGCCAAGAGGAACTGTGGAAATTCTAGGGTCTGTTAGTTAAAAACAACTCTAAACAGATTAGAGTGTTGATGAGATAATTCCATGAGGTTTTTTTTTTTTAACCTTTCCTTTTTTGTTTTATTAAATCATAGCTGTGTACATTAATGCAATCATGGGGTACAATGTGCTGGTTTTACGTACGATTTCAAATATTTTCATCAAATTGGTTAACATAGCCTTCATGGCATTTTCTTAGTTATTGTGTTAAGACATTTATATTCTACATTTAGTACCAGAGCTCCAGTGGCGCAATCGGTTAGCGCATGGTACTAATTCCATGAGTTTTAATAGTAAACACCATTCTCTTTTAATGAGTTGGACAGATGACTGCTCCATGCAATTGTACATACATGCGACCCCAGACTTTGGTTTTATCTCTGGCAATAGGGATCCCAGAACTCAGGTAGGTCTATATACTCATGGCTCCTTGAAGCGGCTTTAGCCTTTGCTGCTTTTGCCTTGGCCCTCTGCCCATCTTACCATTTTTGCCTAAAGAACTGGCACGAAGCCTAGAAAACTCAGTTCATGGTTCAAATGCCACTTTCTTTTATTTCTTAAAATTAATTTACCACTTCTAGTAAGACATGTCCTTGTCTTCTCTAAAGAGAATTCAGTTAGATAGTTCTGTCTTGTGCTCCACTGATCCTTGTATATACCTTAAACTATTTTAAAATAGTTTTAATTTTAATGTGCATTATTATTATTACTTTAATTAGTATATTTTTAACTTCTTTCTAACAATGTGAGTGTCTCAAGGGGAAAGAAAACGCTCTTCCTATGGATCACTGTAATCCTAGCATTCTGTCGGAGCCCAGACCTAGAAATGTCAAAGAAGGGAGAAGCGGAGGATTGGGGAAGAGGGAGGGAGAGAGACAGACAGACAGACAGAGTGGAGAAAAAGAAAGGCGACACATGACAGAAGGAAAGACAAAGATGATATCTGAGCAGCAACATACCTTTGTAGTGGCATTAAAGTAATTCTGACATTTAAATAACCAAAACACAAAATTATATCCAATTATGGAATCTATGGAACTGTCAGCTGAAATGCTCCATCCACCAGTGGCCCAGAGGTAGGTGAATAACTAAAGCCAAGCCACTGAGCTCCCTCTCCTTGGAGTCTAAGAACTTAGACATAACGACTGGGAAAGAGAAACAACCTTTGTACTGGTGCTCCTGATTCAATGCTATCTTGGCCATCCCATAGAGAAAGACTGCCTGAGAATGAAACCAGCTCAAAGGAAACTAGACCTGAGAGATGGCGAAAGCTTCCTGACATTGTCTGGATCCTTGCATTAATCCATGTCTTCATGCATTGTTACACCCACTTTCCAGTTCTATATCCATTCTTTCCTTTGCTTAAATCAAAAGAAAGAGCATTGCCTCTATAACTTGCAATTGAAAAAGTGATCACAATAGCCTGCATTATCAAGTTTTCCCCAAATTTCAGATCTTTTAAATTGCTTCAGCAGTCCATGGACCCTCCTGTTATTAATTTTTCATTGATTAACATGTAAGATGATAAAATGAAGCATCAAAGAGTGTACCAGTGATTTATTTTTGCATTGTAAACCACCACGGAACTCAGTGGCTATAAATAATAAGCACTTATAAACTCACATGTGTGTTAGGTTGGCTGGACCTTCTTATCTGAGCCATACCCAGCTGACCTCAGTTCTTAGTTGGACTTGCTCATGCGTTGTTTGACAACTAGCTTGAGACCAGCTGCTCTGAGACAGGCTCAGGTGAGAGGCTCTGCTCTGCTCTGTGTGTGGTCTTTCAACCAGAGCCTGGCCATTCACGTGGCAGTCATGGCTGGGATCTCAAAAATGAAAAGTAGAAGCCACAACATTTCTTAAAGCCTAAGCTCAACTTACACCACATTACTTCTGCCACATTCCAATTAACCAAGCCAACCCATACGGCTAGCCTAAATTCAAGGCATGGAACCAAAGATCTCCCATAGGATGAAATACAAAGAACTGTGGCCACTTTTGTGATCAACCACAGCAAGAATGGTAAAATGGACATCCTACTGCACTGTTGGTAGGATCATAAGCTGATGAAGTCACTCATGGAAAAACTTTGTAAAAATCTAACAAAAACCTTAAAGATCTTCCTCCTTTTCATCCATATTTAAGAATTTATGCAAAGGAACTAATGTGAAGAGTGCCTAAAGATGTATGTATCAGAACATTCACTCAATCATTGTTACTAATGGCAAAACATTTGGGAAAAACTAAACATTCAACAAGAAGGGGTTGTTATATAACAATAAACCATAAAATAGACCAATAGACCATAAAATAGAGTCCTAAGCAGCCATTTAAAAACTGACCTAAAGCTATATTCATTGACATGTATTTTATTCAATATTGGGCAACAGTGGTGACTTCTCAAGAGAGTATGGGTTAGTTACCCTTCTCCCTAACTATGCTGGCCCCTCATTTCTGGGATCCTTAATTTTGGAGAGCTAGCTGCCAAATTGTAAGACTATTTTAAAGAATGGCACATTTTAAATATTTTACTGAAATATAAGTTTATAAAGACCTTTACACCAGGATGCTCATAACAACATTATGATACTGAAAAAATATCACCAAGCTAAATGGTCAACAGAGTGAGATTAAATAAATGGTTTTTAGCATCCACCTGATAAATTTCTACATACGCATTATATCATATTTTTGAGGAATATTGAATAACACGGGGAAGTAATTCTGATATACTATGCAAAAGAGTAGCCTACTAAATTATATACAATTGTATTTCAAGATTTCCTAATTTTGGTTCAGTAAAACAACAAGAATGGAAATATACATGTCAAAATGTCACAGCAGCTGATTTTGATTTAAAAAATTATAATTTGTTTCCTTATTATTTTTCCAATTTTTTAATAATGTGACTATAATTAGAACATTCCCAGTACAAAATTAGATAATGACACAGAATAGTAATTTTTTAAAAAAACTTCAAATCCTTTTACCAATGAGTAATTTTTGTCTCTAACCCCATGTTACAGATGTTGCCTAGGTAACACACAGGTTGATATAAATTAAATAAGAAAAAGATATGTGCCAGATACTTTAAGATAGGGATATATAGAGTTATCTGTCAGCAAATTATTATAGAATCCACAGATTAGAAGGAAAGAATTATGAATTTCTACTTAGACTACCACTAGCAGGCTGCTTATAACTTTTAATTTCTTTTTACAGTGTATTAGAATAGGAAAGAATAAATGTGATAGGAAGAATAAGGCAAGAATTTAAAGCCAATCAGGAATGCAAAAATATTAGACTCACAGGCTAGGAGCCAAGGCCAAACCTGGATGTATCTGCAGCCATGTCAAGGGAGCAAGCAGAGGCAGGTACGAAGCCACTTTACATTACACACTTTTCTCAGGCTCAACAGCTCCTGCCATTTGGCACATTTGGGAAAATGGGCTTCTAAATCCAGGTTCAAAGACTTAAGGAAAGTTTACTCATGTGACAGAGGGACCAAAAAGTTACTAAATGTGGTAAGACTAATAAAAGCAGAGAGTAGGATGGTGATTACACAGGCTGGAGGTTACACTGGGGTGATGTCGGTCAGTGGGTACAAAATCTAAGACAAGGAAAAATGCTGTTTTGTAGAGTTCTGTTGTACAGCACGGTGAATACAGTTAGTAGTACAGTATCATTATATATTTCAAAGTTGGTAAGAGAAAGCTTCGAATGTTTTCACCACAAAATTGTTAAGTATATCAACCAGCTTAATTTAATTATTCTATATTGTATATCACTTTGTACTCCATAAATGTATATAATCATAAAGCGTCAATTATAAGGAGAAAAAAGAAAGGCCACTGGCAGGTTTTTGGGTTTCGTACTGAACTGGACTTAAGTTGTTCAATCTTGAAATATTGCTCTAAAAGGTGTTTCTGTGGTTCTCAATCCTGGTAGTACGTCTGAGTTTTAGAACAATACAGATGTTTAGTTTTCATTACAGATTTAAAGACCTAAGATTTCCCAGGTTGTATTCTACATGTCTGAATTTTTTAAAGCTCCAGTCCTGCTCTGGCTTCATTCCTCTTGCCTGTTTGCAGATCTCATCCCTACATTTACAGTTCACTGTCCTGTGTCGCAGATTTTACCCTTTCCACTGTATCATGCCAGTCAGCACACTATCATACCTTAACATCAACGGTCTCTTAAAAAATGTCTCTTATACCGTGTTTCTCTTCAGTTTTGACTCTCTCCATGTCTGATCCACTTTAGAGGAAAATGTCTTAAAAGACCCATCTATACATGTTGTCCCCCCATCTTTTTCTCCTTGCACCCCCCCCCCCAGAAACTGTTGCTATCCCTTGCCAGAGCTAATGATGTCTTCCCTGCTTCATTGTACTTCCTCGCTTAGCAGCATTTCACAAGGTAGCCCTTGGCATTCCTTCTTTTTAGGTCTCTGTGACACCTCACTTTCCATTTTTCTCTTACTTCACCAACTACCTCACCAGGCTCATTTGCTGACTCTTCTACGTCTGCAAGACCTCTGAGGGAGAGCTCAGAGCTCTGTCTTCTGCCCTCTTCTGATCCACATTTACACTTCTGACCTGACCCTAATTAGTCCCACTATGTAGAGTGTCATCTATATGCTGACGACTTTCAAATCCATTTCTCTATCCCTGACCTGAACCTTGTATATCCAATTGCCTGCTGAACATCATCACTTGAATGTTTAATAAGCATCCCAGGTTCACACAAACTGATGGTTCTACATTAATTTCCCTAAGTCACCTCTCTTCTAAGACTTGCCTCTTTCAGGAATTTGGTACAACTTCATACCCAGTTGCTAAGGTCAAAGAACTAGAAGTCACCTTTGATTTCTCACCTTATGTTCCACATCAGATCTGTCAGTAATTCTGATAGGTTTTGCTTCTACAACATATTCGTAGTTGACCATTTTATACCAGTAAAGCATAGTACAGCTATGTAATTGGTGCTCAAATTTTGACTCATTTACTGTCTACCTGACCTTGGGCAAGATATCTAGCTCTTGTTTCATGTGAAATCTAAAAAAACTCTTACCCAGTCTCCCCTCCTGTGTCCTAATATTAGCCCCCAAAGCAGCAGGAATTATCTTTTTAAAAAGTCATATCACATTACATTTCAGGTTAAAAATCACTAATGGTTTCCCTTTGAATTGATAATTATAGTAGAACCTCTGTAAATTGACGACCCAAGGGACTGGAACAAACTGGTCAACATGTGGAGGTGGTCAACATAAGGAACTTCCATTGAGTACATATGGTGCTTGTCCAATATATGAAAATTAGGGAAACTGAGGGAAGTGGTCAACTATGGAGGTTCTACCGTACTTCCAAAGTCATTATTGTCAGCAGTGGCCTATGAGGCTTTCCAGGGTCTGGCACCTGCCTAAATTTCTGTACTAATCTTCCATTTATGTCCTAGGACACAGTTCTTACTTGTGTTCCTTTAACTTGCCAAGCTTTCTACCATCTCTAACTACTAGGCTTTCACACTTTCAATTACTTGGAATGTTCTTCACCAGGTCTTCGTGCAGCTGTCTCCTTCTATTATTTACACTGCACCCAAATGGCCTGCTACCAGAAGCCTTCTTAGTTAAGTATTTCTCCTATCCCCAGCTCACACTCTCCCTACTACCACATCACCTAATTTTTCTTGTTCAGAGGAATTTCTTGTCTCTTTGTTTACTTATTTATTATTTTATTTAAGCATATGCTTCCTGTCTCTGCCCACTAGGGTAGGGAGTCAGTGATAGGTGATCTAATCCCTGTGCATAGAATAGCCTTTGGGTCATAGAAGGTATTCAATATCTACCTGGTAACTACCAGTTTTACATATAATTGTGATGCACAGCCAGGATTGACTATTTTAAACTACCTAATTTTAAACAGAATTACTGATTAGCAAAATGCTTACGCTTAGCACTTTAATTGTCACACTTTCATGGAAAGGTATAATTTAGTAGAAAAAGCAGATATTCACCTTAACTCATTTAATTGCCATATTTTTTATGCATAGAATAAATCATTTCTACAGAAGGCCAAGTTCTTCTGACCTTGAGGGTATATCTGAGGCATCAGCGATTATTCAGAGTCTCAGAACTCTCAGGTGGTTGGGCCTGTTCTCTCCTAGCTAGAGACTGAGAATCAGGGATGCCAAGGGAGCTGGGGGTTAGAAAAGGAATGTCGGGCTTGACTTTTAGTCAGATGTAAAGTCGGCCCATGAGTGGAGAGAAAGGGCTGCTAAAGGGAGGGGGGCCTGGAGTAAGATGGATCAAGTATTTTAAGGAATGTGCCAGGGGAAAGGCTGGGGCCTAAGGCAAATGCCCAGGCATACAGAACAGGGAAGACTCAAGACAAAGCCAGCAGTTCCTGCAGGGCAGGTCTGGGCAGAGCCCTCGAATCACTGGCATGGGATGGGATAGGAGAGAGGAGTGATTTCTTTATAGAAGGGACCTATGACATGGCAGTGCTGTTGTGAACAGTCAACTTTTTTCTAAGCCACATAAATAAGCAGTCTCTGAAATAGCAGGCTTCAAAACCCAAGATTATAAGAAACATAAAAAACATCATATCTAAGCAAGAAAAAGTAACAGAAAATAAGCTGGTGGCTTCCAGATTGTCCAGTGGGTTTCATGACACAAACTTAAAATACAACAATGATTTCTCCACCAGACAGCAGAACCCAAACACAAATTAGAATTTAGGCTCAGGGGAAGAAGTCTAGTCATGGGTGAGGAGTGTTAATGCCCTTCTCTTTTCCATAAACAGCTGAAAGTGGCACTCAGTAGAGAAAATAACTGCCAAGAGAAGAAAGAAAATTGTGTGTGTGTGTGTGTGTGTGTGTGTAATTATTGTTTTCACTGTTGGCCCTGGAATTGTTTTTGTAAAGGAAAGGCCTCCTATAGCAGATTTCTTTGACGAGCTTGGGCATGGTCTAGAATGAGCCTATGTAGTGTCCACGCAGAGCGCTACAGAGCTCTGCAGAATAAATAAAGGCAGAACTTGGCTGTGCTCTGGGCAGTAAATAGAAAGGGCAGGGGAGAGGAACAGGGGATTAAGGAGAAAGGCTATAAGAAATTCCCTATACCCAAAGGAGTGAGGACACAGAGCAATCAAAAGACCAAGTGGAAGGCCTTTAGCCTTCAGAATTCTTCCATGACCCCCCAATACCATTCGTGGGGTTGGATTTTGAGAAAATCGAGTAAGGCGGGGATTCTGTTTCAGAGGAGGTTGGTGCTGAAAGGGATTCAAAGTTGAATGTGAACAGGAACTAATTCCCAGAAATAGCCACAGAGGAAATAACCCTGGGAAGAGGAGGGGGGGCACTAAGCTTTCCTCAGATGGGGGGCAGGGGTGACATGCTGGGACTGCAGAATGGTGAGGGTCATACGTCTGGAAAGGAGAGCTTTATTTCTCATGAAGGGCTGCAGCTTGCAGGGTGTCCATTCTGCCAGGCGACAGGCACAGCCTCCAGCAGGAGCCCAGAACATGTACTTCTGGGGTGTGGGCGGAGACAGGAATTTCCACTGAGCAGGATGGCTGAGTATATACATTTAACAAGCTATAGGAGAAGTCATGAATACTTATGAAAGGGAAACATGAACAAATGAATTTCGTGTCTCTTATAATGATCCCAGGGTTGGGGTTTTTGGTCCTCTGAAACCAAAAGGTAAAGCACAGGACATGAAAACCCTCTTTCTAAAGCCCCAGGAATGGCAAATCTTCCCCTTTTCTACCCTTATAAGGCAATTTCCAGGGGTTGCCATGGTATTTGTAAACTGCCACAGGTGCTGAGGGGTGTGATTATTACTAAATTAGTTAGGGTAGGTCACTTGAGGATACTGTCCCCTTCTTGTATACGTGCGCTAAAGAGCGTACAAAAGTATGCGAACTCTCTGGGAGATGGTGGCTCCTGGCCCTTTGGCTGGAGGAGCTGCCTAGAGGGTTCCGCTAGCTGACCCCCCTTCTGCCTTGTGTTTGCTGTCACTTGCTTACTTCTTGCTGTCAGTCATACTTAGGTAGAGTAGCTGAATGTTTTCATTCATGGTTCTCAAATCAATCATTACATCCAGATAAATAGGAAAAAATGATTTAAGAAAGAGCAGAAGCTTTGATATAGATGGATAGAAGGTGTAGCACTGTAAAAAGAATTACTTATTTAATCCTCGTTTTTTCCCTGTAAGGTTAGCTACTATTACTAACCTAATTTTTTCAGCTGAAGAAACAAGAAACTTTGAAGATTCTGAAACTAGAAAGCAGTGGAATAGGGATTCAAACTGAACTGTAAAAAGGTGGCTCCAAAGTCCATCATGTTAACTATTTTGTTTTACTATCACCGAGGGAACCGTATACAAAGGACATGCTCACTGTAGACAATGTGGCAGATCAGAGGGAGGACCACAGAGACCAAGACCTTCCCAGGGTTCACTTCCTCACACAATTAACGTTCCCAGGGTGCTGTAGACTCTACGGCAGAACTACATTTGTAGGTGTTATGTGAAGACCCCTTTTTTGCTGAGTCTTTCAGCACATGAAACCTCAATTAAAAACTAATAATTGACATGATCTTTGAGGACTTCTCCTGACATTTGCAATGATGTTAAATGCCACTAAGTAACAGACTAGTGGTTTTCAAACTGTGAGGACTGTAATGTTCCAAAAATCTCTTTAAAGGACCTGTTAGCGTAGTCTCAGCTCCACTTCCATATGTTTTACAAGTACAACTCCTAGATATTATTTTTAAAGAAATAGTTCTACTGCTTAAAATTTATATGTGTAAGTATATATCACAATCATCTTTATATTCTATTAAATATTAATATTTTGCTTACTCATTCATTAATTTTATTAGCATTAGTAAAACAAGGTGAAATATCTCACAGCTCTTTCCCTCAAAGAACCTGCAATTTCAGGAACTGATCTAATTTGAGGGCTGACTTTTAATGTAAAGTCAATTATTATCCTACGTACTCTTTTAAAGGCAACATAATCATAGTCACTAGGTCAAGACCCTCTCAGTGCTACAAATTTTAACTTGTTACTCATCACTGACAGATGAATCTCAGCAGGTGACACTAGATCATATTAGTCTGAGAGAAGAGAAGGAAGAAGATTTATACTCATTCAAAAGCAGGGCCAATAAAAGAAGTATAACTTAGTGTTCTTTAACTATGTACTTATTATTGCGTTTCTTACCTCTAAAGCTTTGAGTCTCTCTAACAGCTTTTTGGTTTTTTCTTTGCCTTCGTCTGCACTGCTGCTTTCACTTCTTGAATCCTCATCTACCACCACGTGAAGATCTTCCAGAGCTTCCTTATGTTTTCTCTCTTCTTCTGACAGTTTTTCCTGGAGGAAAAAGAATTACTGTTTTCTATAATCTCCACTGAAAAACAAAAAGGAGTATAAGACTGAAATGCTTGGATGCCTCTGACCACTTGTACATTCTACTGAGGTGGAGATAGAGATTTTGCTAAACATTCTGAGTTGTGCTTATATATTCATAAACACAATAGGTATTTTCACTGAACCCTGGCAGAACAAAGCCATTGGATCACCTTCTTCGAATGCAGATGTCTCTGGTCCAGCTGGAGAAGTGACCAAGCCAGCAAAGACATAGGTGGAGTCATGCAGTTAATCCAATTTTTTTTTTTTTTTTAGAGACAGTCTCACTTTTTTGCACTCGTAGAGTGCTGTGGCATCACAGCTCACAGCAACCTCCAGCTCTTGGGCTTAGGAGATTCTCTTGCCTCAGCCTCCCAAGTAGCTGGGATTACAGGTGCCCACTACAACACCCAGCTATTTTTCTGTTGCAGTTTGGCCAGGGCCGGGCTTGGTATATGGGGCCGGCGCCCTACTCACTGAGCCACAGGTGCCGCCCAGTTAATCCAATTTTATCTGCACAATGGAATGAATTCAGCTGTGCTTTATACTGAGGAAAAACATAATACTTTTGATACTTTATTTTATAAAAGGCATAAGTCCTCAAAATAGGATCATTAAAGCCACTAGACATGTGCCCATTTAATTAAGGGAATATAAAGTATCACAAAATACTGAAAATAACAGTGATTCCAGAATTCTAATCTAAAACCTATTAGCTCTCTCAGGTCAATGATGAAAGCTCTTACGGACCTCTTAGTCCCTTTGTAGCTCTTCAGGATTTGTAGTATTGCTTTGAAGCAAATATTAAGCAGACATGTCTTGCCTCCCTGTTGGAAGCTCCTCATTCAACCTTGTCTCTGACAGTTTTTTGGAAGTTGAAAGTGATAAGTAAAGCCTCATGCTTGGTTCTTGTTTTCCATGGAAAAAGAAACACCAAGAAAATATCATATGAAAAAAAGTCCTATCCATTTTGTACATTTATCAAAACTCTTGTTCTGCACAACCACGTGATATCATTCCCTCACTTTAATTCTAAACACAACACTGTAGAAATCTTTGCTTTAATATTGCTGGTTGTCAACCATCTGGGCTAAAATGGATTATCAATGGTGAGAAATTTCTTTATATTTAGTCCTAAGCTAAGATCAATTTGCAAATACAAAAGCATAGAAGATCTAATTCTTAGCCTCAAGTCACTCATACAATCTACTTAGAAAAGAACAGCAAAAGAAGAGAAAAACAATGGGGTTTTCAAACTGTTCACCAAGGTGCTTTGAAGGTTTCAAAAATATTTGCTTTAAATTATTTTTTTGAAAATAAATTATTAAATGTCTTTATGTATGTGTACATATACACACATGTATTAAGTGTATATGTACACGTGCATAAAACACTGGTGACCACAAAGTCAGTAAATTGATCCATGTTAATGTGCCTTGTACAGACTGCAGAATATAATTTCTCCTGTCATATCTGTATATATAAATCACCCCTGATCAGTAGTAGTTCCTTATGAAATCAGGCCTCAGCATGTCTACCTATGTGCAGTATGCAGGTGTGTTCATTTCCATAGCAGGTGTGAGTTCAACTCAGATAAATGCCCAACAAATTTAAGGTGCACATTTGTAAGCCAGGAAACAAATCCAGGTTATAGTAGCATTTTTTTTATAGCTTTGATTTTTGATACTTGGTTTAGTTAAGGTTTGGCTGCTTGTCACACTTTCACACCATGATAAGAAATATGAAGTTTACAGAGATTGCTATCAACTAAATTTTGAAATAAAGAGGTCCTTCTATATCTCTATTATGAAATATGAAGTTTATAGAGATTGCTATCAACTAAGTTTTGAAATAAAGAGGTCCTTCTATATCTCTATTATGATTTGGGATCATTATAAATAAACATTAAACTGAGATTATGCAGTAAGATGTTTTAAAAACTACTATATATTCATTTTACTTCTCTGTGTGAATTATGATTTTTTGTATCTCACTAAGTATGTTCCATTTGTGTTTTATACAGACATCTACAGTCACATTCTACATGTCCTTAGGCTATTTTTTGTCCTATAAACAGCATAGAGTATACTTATACAAACCTAGAGGGTATAGCCTATTTCAACCTAGGCTATGTGGTATAACCTATTGCTCTTAGACTACAAACCCGTACAGCATACTATGCAGGGCAAGACTCTGTGTGTATGTGAATATATACAAAGGTCTGACAATTAAGTTTGCAAACTCATCCTAGAAAAAGTGTTACACACCTCACTGCTGAATCTTACCATGGTCACTTTCAAGTACGCCCCTTGGGAAGCTAGGCCCTGATGCCAGTGCCTAGTCTACCCTTCAAAGCAATTTGGAACTCCTTTACTAGAATGGCGAAAACTGTCATCACATTACCCTTAATGTCCTCAACCTCATCAAAACAGTTTCCTTTCAGTATTTCCTTTATCTTCAGGTAAAAAAAAAAAAGTCACTAGAGGCCAGATCAGGTTAGTAAGGAGGGTGTTCCAATACAGTTATTTGTTTAATGGCTGCAAATCCCCTCACAGGTGGTGTCACGTAAACTGGTGCACTGTTGTGATGTAAGAGCCAGGAGTTGTTGGCTAGAGCAAGATTTTCAGTTAAGATTTTCTTAACTATTTCTGTATAGATGTTTACTTGGTCTGGTATGCTTCTCCCAGTGAGCTGATGATACTGACATACAATTTAGCGAATTTTTGCAATGTTTTCTTCAGTTTTGCGTGTTATTAGCTGCTTTGACCTCTCTTCAGCAGTAACACTTTCTCTCCCCTGAGAAAACCTTTTAATCCATTTGTATAATGCCATTTTCTTCAGGGCATTATTCCCATAAACCTGGACTAATGTTCTTTGATTTCACTTCCTTTCTTGACAAGTTTAACAAGAAATTTTTGAATGTTTGTTCATTGCTCTAATTCAACCTTGGACATTCTGGTGATGGGGCACTAAAACACACAACAACAATGAACACTACTCAGTAAGACACAACCACACATTGACATGAACATAGCTGTTCCATATACCAAGGTTATGAAACCTTACTGAGTTGTTTGTACAGTGCTGCCAAAGTAAGCACATGGGGGCAAGTACATGAACTTAATCGGCAAATCTCATATATGTATATATATTGAGACACCCAACTCAATACAGCTCTAATTATTAATAAAAGAAACAAAGAAAAGCCACTGGTATGATAAATAGAAAGGTAAAATACTTTGGAATCTGATAGCCAGAGTCCAGATCTATCATTTATTTAGCAGCTGATCTTGGGAAACTTCTCAATTTTGATAAGTCTTGGTTTATTTATCTCCTAAACTCCTAAATAAGGCTAAGGACAACATACATATACATATAATTACATACTATGTAGTAAGTTCTTATAATTCACAGTAGCTATGTTCTATAAAGATTTCATGAACACTGACTGAATTAGCAAATATGAAATTATTGCTCTTAGGGGAAAAACAGGGTTAGGGTCCTATGAGCACAACATTTTTATCAACCAATCAATATGTAATCTGTTTTACATGTGTTTATTCTTATTTAATATACAATATTGATTCATTAAAATTGAACAAATAGCCAACACAATGTAACCCACATCTGAACAAAGCTTATGTAGCACATGTATTTTCCCCATAAGGTGCATCACAAACTTTTTACACGTAGGAACACTATGCAGCAGTACAACACCATGCTTGGGGCCATTCTAAATAGTGAAATCACTTCCAAAAATTGTAAAATGCAAAAAACATAGCACTAAATAGACCATGAAAAGGAGACTTGTATTTTGCTAAAACAAAAAGGCAAATCTTTGTTCATTCTCAACTGGAAACATGAGCCTCAGGTGGTAAAGTTTTCACTTCTCTGTGTATGTCCATGAATGACCATCAAAGTGCCTCAGTACTGATTTTGAGGTTGCAAATAAATTTTTTTGAGTAGGCAATATGCAAATATAGAATCCAGAAATAATAAAGATCAACTACCATAAACACACATACTTAAAGTGCCTAGAAATGTTACCGGCAGTGTCTAAATATTATGATGCAAAACAACTAAATATAACAGGATATAATACTGATTATATATGAGTATTCAGATTTCATAAAATGAAAGTATCATTTTACATAATTTGAAGAAGGAGCAATCAACGTGGGCTATGACTTCCTGAAATGTGACTTGTCTGTAGGGATACAACTCAAACAGTTAGAATGAAAATGTAGTCAAAGAGAAAATTGGAACATGTTTCTAGTCAGGAATAAGTTTTGTCTAAACTGGTTTATAAGGAAAACAGTTTGACTGTAATAGAGAAAAAACTTTTAAAAGAGTAGCTAGCTGAGTAATAGGATTGGAGAGAAAAGGAAAAAAAGGATTCTTAGAAATGAGCCATTTGTTGCTTATCCAAGAAACGTTTATTGAGCACTGACTTGGCCATTTGCTGCCTAGGTGCTAGAGATATGGCAGAGAAGACAACGGTCCTACAGTGCATGAGATTATATTCTAATGTTGGGAAACTGACAAACTCCAAATCCAATCTGTAAGCAACATGTATAAATGGAGCTAATAGCAAATGCAATGAAGAAAATGAAACAATATAATGTGATGGACAGAGGTATGGTTAGGGACAATATTAGATGCCTTACTTCAAAGTAAGGCTGTCTGAAGGGGTGAGCATTGAGCTGAGGCTAAACAGCAAAGAGGAATGTGCAGTGTTCTGAGGGAAAGCATTCCCAGTGCAAGGACTAGCAAAACAAATGCCCAATGGTGGGGCCAGGTGTGCCTTGCTGGACAGCTGAGGGACAGGCTGTGTGGTAGAGCACAGTGATTATAAGAGGAGGGCTAGCAGGAAATGAAATCAGAGAGAGAGCTAAACCACAGAGGGTCTCACCAGAATTTTATTCTTGGTGCAGTAAAAAGGAATTGAAGGTTGAGCAGGGGGGGTGAAGTCACCATCATCGTCCTGACTGCTGCAATGGAGAATGAGCTATGGAGGGAAGGAGCCAGGAGAAAGAAAACTCATGAATATTTTGAAGGCTTGAATCAGGCCCTACTAAAAGTGGTTCTTACCACAGATCAGAATCTACCACAGATGGCAGGTCATAATCCCTGGAATCGATGCCCAGCTTTTGTATTTTTGGAGCTTGACAAGCAAATCATTTGTCTTTTTTAGGCCTCAGTTTCCCTGAGATATAAAATGATGGTGTTAAAGTTCTAAGAATTCAATTACTCAAGACACAATTTTCTGGAAGAAAATGTTGGCAAGACACTTGATAACAGAAATGTCAAGCGAACAGAAAAAGGATCTCTACATTTTGTAATAAGAAGGTTGTTAGTGGGAATTTGAGGACTGTTCGACAAAAGTGTGATGATGGTACCCAAATTGTCAGTGTTTAAGTAAAAACTGAAAAGAGAGAAAATAGAGGCAATTTTCTCTGATGTTCATTTGAAAGTTTTGCGAAGGAAATAAAGAATTGTGGCTGGAGGGCATTGCTAAAGCGAGTGAAAGCCTTTTTTAAGACAGAGAAGAAGGAGTTATTGGAAGAGCTTAAGAGAGGAGAGAGAGCACCTGAGAAGGCGGCAAAGGCAGGAAGGCAAGGAGCAGAAGATGAAGGGCGCTGGCAGAAGACCCAGGACCTCTAAAATGTAGTTCCCTACAAAATCCCACATCACAAATCAGTTTCTCAGCTAGCAGTTCTAAATCATGAGTGTCTAGCCTGGGTTCTTACATAATAAGGATCTGAAAGCAAGTCATTTATTTGGAAAATACAGGAAACACCTGGGAAGTAGGGAAGTGATTCAGGGAAGGAAGAAAGACATTACAGAGTACATTACTTAGCAACTGAAGCTAAATTATCTCCCAGGAGATGCAGGGAGAGGTGCAATTCTGGTGCACACAGGCCTCAGAATTATTCCACCCCAGGTGAGAGCTGGATGTCTATGCACCATCTTTTAAAATTCATTGGTTGAGGGCAGCTCTTGTGTTCATTTTCCGGCCCTTCCCACCTGCCACAAGCAGTAAGGCTTTGCACAGTTTTCACATAAAGTGCCCTCTGACACAGACCCTGGTGGCTGGAAGTCACAGTGTCACTCTTAATGGGGTATGGGAAGGAAACTGCCGATACGCTGATGACAGACAGAGAAGAAGCTCAAGACCTGCTCTGACCAAACATCATCCAGGACAGAAAATCACATCCGTATGCTGCCCACAGACTAGTCATTGACCTAAAAACTTACTTCCTTGTGCTGTACATTCTAAAAGTGTCCTGAAATAAATCCATAAGGTGAGAATATCTGTCCTGTCCTTTTTTTCCACTTGTCTCCTTAATCTTTTACCAGTGAGTGTTAGAGCATAATGTTAACAATGAGAAAGAGGAATAATGGCAAGGACATCTTTAAAGTAAATAAATGAGCAAAAGAGAAAAATAAGTGGAGAGAAAGAAGAAGAGAGAAAGATTTGGGACAGCTGAGACAAAATATGGCCATAAACCACTGACAGGTTACAATTGTCAATTTCATATAGAATAGCTGTTGAATTTATCATACACTCCTCAAAGTGTGACATTTTCAAAAATCAAGTATATGTATTCTATAGAAAATAAGTAACCTGTTTCAATCAGCAACAGTATCAGAAATTTTAGTTCATTTGCCAATTAAGTACCTGTGATGTACATAGTACAAAGAGCAAGACAAAGTTCGGAAACACACAGTCCTAACTAAACTACATTCTCCTTATGAATCTCCAAGAGAGAAAGAAGAAAAGTAAGTCTGGTCCACTCATGAGGATGCCAACCTGTGAGGAGAGTAAGTTGATTCCAGAGGTGACCTGTTTTCATTTTTATGGTGTTTAATCAGCAGTGAATTCTATAAAAGTTAGGCTACCACACAAACAATTTTTACTCCCTGCATATTTCATATATGATTGAGATCATAAGCTTGTGTGCCTCAACAAATACCAGCTAGAACTCAGGAAGCTAAAGATTTAGGAGCTCAGTTTCCACTGCAGGGTTTAAATCAAATTTCACCTCATCGGTACATAAAGCAATCTTTACAGCTCTAAGTTTCTCTAAGTGGTAATCAGGGTAATGATTCACCTTTGGGGGAGTGTTCATCTTTTGTTCTCAAGTAGGCAGCATCATTAGGCCTATGTAAAATGATATCAATCAACACAAAGCTCTGGGTTGTATCAGTTGAACTCAGATGGATGCCTAGTCAGTCCAAAGAGTGGGCAGCATAGTTCTTCATGGATGGCCAGCTCCTGTTCAGTCTGTAAGCTGGTAGGCTTTAAAAAAATTATGAAGGAACGTGATCATCCTTGCCCTTTCCCCAAATATGTAAATGTGTCCTATGAATCTTCAGCTTCATAGGTCATCAGCTTCCTCCAGCCCACCACACAGTAGGACTCAATGAATATTTCATGCAGTCACTTTACTCTGTAATTAATTAATTAATCCATTCTTTCCATAAATATCTGCTGAGCAGCTCCTATGTGTTCAGCACCTGAGAAAGAAGCCAGGAATACAAAGGTGCATAAAACACACACATGGTCCCTACACTCTGGGAGCTCACAATCTTGTGGATGGAAATAACAGTATGTTTTAATAGGAAGTCACCAGCAAATATGAAATAGTACCACGATAAGTGCAATGAAGAAGAGTTCAGAGGTGCCTGGAGAACCCGTGAGAGAGGGAGGTGAAGGAGAGCTCAGGGAAGGTTTTCTGGATTGAGCTGGAGTCTGGAAGTACAAAGGGAATGACTCAGAAAATGGCCATGAGGTAGGAGGATGGGAGAAAGTGAAAGCAAGCCAGTGTAGCTGTGCAGGGAGACCAGGCTGCATGGGGATGGGGCCAGGCCCCTCTCAAGGAGCTCTGTTCTTACCCTAGAGAAACGGGAAGCTACTGGTGGGAAGTCACTATTTTCAAGTATGTGCAGTGGTGGCTGTGGTGGAAGCAGTGGTGAGGGTGACATGGTCAGATCTGTTTTCTGTAATATGCCCCCACCAAAGTGTGGAGAATGGATTGGAGACAAGATAACACAGATGTGGGGAAAACAAGATGCTACTACAATAGTCTAAGCAGGAGTTGGTTGAAGTATAAATAAAATGACAATTTCTCAAAATGAGATTTTATCATTTGTGAGCCAACCTGTAATTCTGATTCATTAGTATGCAGTTCCTCTAAGAACAACAAATAGCTAGAAATCTTATTTCACTATTTGTCAGACATTGGACCAAGAGCTACAGGCATCATAGTTGACAGGGAGGAGGAGGGGAGGAGTGCCGTTTGTTTAATCTGCATATTCCTTGGTATATTCTGGCCCTAGTGAGTCACAATAACTCACTAGAAGCAGGGACAGGGATCTCTAATTTTAGAGAACATCCCAGGCAATTCTAATCCATGCCCAAATTTAAGAGCCATTGGACAAAGAGGCTCCAACATAGAACATAAATCAACTTTTCCTTTAGGTAAGCTTTTGAGGGTATACATTTGATTTATTAATAATCTATTATTAATAAATAAAATGAGCAGGTAATTAACCTTCCAAACCAACACCTACTGGAGAATGAAAGTGGGTTTGGCTATTAATAGTGCACTGGGATAGTAGGTATGACATAAGACAAACAAATGGACACATATTTACCCACTGCTTACTAAATCTACTTCAGTAATACATGTCCTATGCAACAGAAACCATTCCGTAATGAGAGACCCCTGGGAAATTTTTATTTGAGATCTGAGACTCCAGGGAGCACTATGTTATGATTGTTCCTTTTCATGGAAGCAGATGACAATAATAGCTTACAACTACTTTCAGTGGCTTCTAGAACAAAGGAACACTAAAGTTCCAAGAGATGGGTCCTGTGTCTGCAATAAGGAAGGAAAACATAATCTACAACAACCTTGCTTGTAAAGCTTTCCTAATTTAAAAACAGTACTCTTTTAAAATTAAAAACAGGGCAGGGAGGGGCAAGATGGCTGACTGGAAGCAGCTTCCAACAGAGGCTCCGGTCCAAAAGGAAAGATAACCTCCAGAAACTGCCCAATTGAGCTGAAGTCTGGGAGCCCAGCCAAGAGAGAGAAGTGATAACTGCAAGTCACCTCTGAGGCAAGCTGCGACTTCCAGAAACTAAGCTTCAGGCAGAAAAACTGAACTAAAATTTTCCGCAATTCTGAACTTCCAAGACACCCTTCCCCCTTTACCTGACGCACCAGAAGCCTGACCTCTGCTGAAACTGAGGGAGGAGGACTTCAGCAGCGCCCACCCTCTCTATCTGCAGGACCAGGCGGCCCACCAGGTAAGAGACTCCAGGGCCCTACCAAGCTCCTGCCAGCCCCCAGGCCATCCAGGCCAGGGACACCAGCCGGAACCCCAGCGCGGCTCGGATCCGTGCCCCAGCAGGCCTTGGCCTGCCGCCTGCAGTAGCTAGGAACTCTGCCAGGATCCCTGCAGGGCCTTGGCCAATGCCAGCAGCGGGCAGGAACTCCGCTGGGACTCCGGTGCACACCGATTTGCAGCCCACCAGGCCTTAGCGTGCCACCAGCAGCAGCCAGAAAGTCCACCGGGATTTCCATGCAGTGCCAGTCTCTGCCACGCTCAGCCTTGGCCGGCCACCCACTGAGACCCCCACCCTGCTCCGATCCGTGCCCCAGGCCAGCCGCCCACAGTGGCCAGGCACTCCATTCGACCGGGACCCCGTGTGACCCCGACTGGCACCCCGTTGGGACTTGACCCACCGGCAGCAGTGGCCAGGAAGTCCGCTGGGAATCCCGTCAGGCACTGATCGGTGCCCAACCTGGCCTCGGCCTGCCGCCCGCAGGGACCTCCGCCCGGCTCTGATCCGTGCCCCAGGCCCGCTGCAAACAACGGCCGGGATCTCCACTACACTGGGACCCCGGCATGGGCCTGACTGGCACCCCACTGGGCCTTGGCCGGCCACCAGCAGTGGCCAGGAACTCCACAGGGACTCCCACGGGGTCCCAACTGGCACCCCACCGGGCCTTAGCCCACCGCCAGCAGCAACCACAAAGTCCTCCGGGACTTCCGCCTGGCGCCAATCTGTGCGACTACCAGCCTCAGCCTGCCACCCACAGTGGCCCAGAACTCCACACTGCCGGGACCCCGCATGGCCCCTATTCGCACCCCGGTGGTCCTTGGCCCACCGCAAGCAGTGGCCAGGAGCTCCACTGGAAATCATGCATGGCCCTGATTCCGCCAGAAAGTCTGCCGGGGCTCCCACACGGCGCCAATCTGCACCCCGCCTGGCTTCGGCCTGTTGCCTGCCAGAAACACGGTGCAGCTCTGATCCAAGACCTCTGGGACTCGGCCCTTCGCTTGCAGCAACCAGGGACTCCAATGGACCATGGCTCCCTGCCTGGCCTGCTGTGGCCAGGGACTCTGCTAGGACCCTCACGCCAAGCCTCCGCCTGCCACCCACACAAGCCAGGGACTCCACCAGGAAACTGCCAAGTCTCTGCCTGCCTGTCCGGACCAGGAACTCTGGGAGCCACACAACCCGTCTCCTCCCATACCCTCTCTGCCTCCCCACTGGCTCTGCCCATCTGGCCAGGGACTCAGAAGGCCACGCAACCCCTGACCTCCCTCCAGAGGTCTCCTCCCAGCCAGAGACTGCTGGAGGCACGGGCTCCCTTTGCAAAGGCCACTGGGTGCCCCATCCAATGCCCTGCTGCTTGATTGGGGTGTGCCACACTCCAGAGCTGCTCCCGCAGCCAGAACTTCCTGGATGGGGAAGTCCCAGAGGAGCTACACAGGGTCACTACCTATAAAGATCAAGCCATAACAGAGTGATCCTGCCGGGGTCTGATCTGGGAGAGACACCTCCCAACTCTGAGGACGGTCATAGGCAACAAGTGAAAAATAATCATGAGGCGGAATCAATAGAAAAACTCAGGCAATATGAATAATCAGAGTAGATCAACTCCCCCAAGGAATGACCAGGTAGATACAGCACAAGATCCCTTGCATGAGCAAATGGCTGAGATGTCAGAAATCGAATTCAGAGTCTGGATAGCAAATAAGATCAGTGGAATTGAGGAAAAGATGGAATCAGAATTTCAAGCAGTAATCCAAAAGATGACCCGAAAGATGTCTCAACAATTCAACAAATTCAAAGATAAAATGACCAAAGATTTTGACACACTGAGACATTTCAGCCCTCAAAGATCTGAGAAATACAGCAGAATCCCTCAGTAACAGAATGGAGCAAGGAGAAGAAAAGATTTCTGGTAGGGAAGACAGAGCTTTCGAAGGCTCCCAAACTTCCAAAGAGGAAGAGAAATGGAAGGCAAAAACAGATCATTCTCTCAGACAGCTCTGGGATAACTTGAAGAAAACCAATATTCGCCTTATAGGGGTACCTGAAAAAGATGAAGTGGTGTCACAAGGCACAGAGTCTCTTCTTTATGAGATTATGAAAGAGAACTTTCCAGACATGCCAAGAGATTCTAAAATTCAGATAGTAGATAGTTTCAGAACCCCAACACAAGCCAACCCGAATAAGATAGCCCCCAGGAACATCATAATTAACTTCACTAAAGTTAATATGAAGGAGAAAATTCTGAAAGCAGCCAGATGCAAGAAATACATTACCTACAAGGGGAAGAATATTAGAATAAAAGCAGATCTCTCTGATCAAACCTTTCTAGTTAGAAGAGAATGGTCATCGACTTTTAATCCCTTAAAACAAAATAATTTTCAACCCAGGATCCTGTAGCCAGCTAAACTGAGTTTCATTTATGATGGAGAAATTAAATACTTTAATGACATCCACACGTTGAAGAAATTTGCTATAACTAAACCAGCTCTCCAGGATATTCTCAGACCTATCCTCCATAATGACCAGCGTAATCCTCCACCACAAAAGTAAACTCACCCAGAAACTTTTTATCAAATTTCAACTTCCACAGTGATGAA
>CAUYRH010042804.1:0-25536 GCA_963574655.1 Perodicticus potto | reverse complement strand
GGCTGGTTCGAACCTGGCCCTGGCCAAACTGCAACAAAAAATAGCCCGGCTTTGTGGTGGACGCCTGTAGTCCCAGCTACTCGGGAGGCTGAGGCAAGAGAATCGCCTTAAGCCCAGGAGTTGGAGGTTGCTGTGAGCTGTGACAGCATAGCACTCTACCGAGGGTGACAAAGTGAAACTCTGTCTCAAAAAAAGAAAAAGCAAAACTATAACTTAATGCTATTTTCAAATATTCATTTTTATCAAACATTTGTCTATTCTTGATATACTCACTATTATCAAGAAACTTGTATAACTCTTAATCAGTTCCTCTTTCTGTCACTCAAAACTTAAAGATGCCAGTGAAACAACTGCACTTTAACTTTATTGAGGATTTACTGAATTTTCCTCCTTACCTTGCCAGACTGATGATAGGGTTACTGAGTTACCTTCAGGGGAGTATTTATGTGGAAAGATGCCGTTCTTGTTCTTTTTTTTTTAATTTTTATTAAATCATAATTGTGTACATTAGTTAAATCATGGAGCACAATGTGCTGACTTCATATACAATCTGAAATATTTTCATCAAACTGTTTAACATAGCCTTCATGGCATTTTCTTAATCACTATATGTAGACATTGATATTCTGCATTTAGTAAGTTTCACCTGTACCCTTCTAAGATGCAATCTTGTTCTTGTTTTGTAATACAAACAGTCCCTTTTTTACCTCACTTTTCATGCTCTTTCCCCAAACTGGAGTTTAAGGAATGGCATCACCAGTTTTAGAGCAGTGATAAAAGCATTGCTTTGCACTTACCACGCCATCATTCTCTAAGAGACTCTAAAGGCAGTTAATATTTATTTATGCTCATACTTGTGAATAACTTGCCTCGTCAGATGACATCTCTCAAAATTTCTGATCTCTCTAAGTACCTAACCGATACTAGGCAAGAAACAAAGTTAACCCTAACTCACTAAATGGAAGAGAAATATCTGCAAACAATATTGTCCTCAACTCTCAACAAATATACTTTCTGCCTCAAAAAAACTCAGTACAGATAAAGAACACCAACCCATCTAAGTTTTAATAAACATTTAAGAATTATAAGTATATGATCAAATCACATTTTAAAATTAGAAATAAAAAGAATAAATGTTTACTTTTCTTATACATCAGTACAGATTTTTTTGTTCAAATTTGGCCTAGAAATTTCTGTAGATTAAAAGTGGCAAAGCCAAGAGCAGCAGCATATACCTGTAATCCCAGCTACTTGGAGGCTTAGGCAAGAGAATCTCTTGAGCCCAGGAGGTGGAGTCCATCTGGGACAATGTAGCAAGACTCTATCTCAAAAAAAAAAAAAAGTAAATAATGTAGGCAGGAACCAATGAAATTTTCAGGTCCTTCTATTAACTTGTAAGAAAAAAAGATGGCAATTTGAAAACAGCTTAGACTAATAAAAAAAAAAAGCCGAACCACAAGCATCTTGATCAAAACTCTTTATTTTACAGCAAATCTCAACATAAGCAGACAGATCATAATTTTTCATCAGTGTTATTATAATAATAAGTTTATTTCTTGTGTCATCTTAGGTTTCCTAGCACTTCCATTCTTCAGTATTTAATTTCCATTAATATTTTTATTATGATTATAGCATAAATCTATGTGTTAGTACTGTCACAAGATTCGAATACACTGGAAACTTTAATGTATCAAATTTCTCTTTTGCCAAAAGCTTCTTTTCATGTCTTACAAATGCTTTGTTTGAGAGAGAGAATGGAACACAGATTTTGTGGAAAATAAAACTGGCCCTTTTGCTTTCTTTGTAAGCAGTAAAACTTCAAGTGGGAGAAGGACTGAAATAGAACAATTTGATTAGGGTTTTAAACAAGAAATTATGAAATTAATATGCTTACTGAAACTTTTCAGAATAAAAACAGATGAAACCTTGGTTTATTTCTTCCAAATATTTGCTTTAGTGGTAATATAAACTTAAAATAGTGATACATTGGTTGACATAGGGTAAGGCCTGAGGCATTACAAACTATGCTTAATTCTTAATTTTTCAATATTATTTTTAAGCTAAAGTACCTGAAGGAAAGAAATAATGAAGAAAAAGTAAATGGTGAAGTAGAAAGTGGAAGGATATATAATAAGACATTTGTAACAGTAGCCGGGGCTGGCTTCAGAGCTGCATATTTTTCGAAGACCAGAAAAATAACTTCTTCCCCAGTGAAGCCTACAGTCAAGGGAACGGGTCAGGAAGGATTCTGGAAAGAAGCCACTCACATGCAGCGGCTAGATCAGGTTTTTGAGAAACTATCATTTAGCAACCTTTCTTTCAGATTGTTACATAAGTACTTCTAGAGTCAAGACACGGGTTTATACTAACCATAGAAGGGTGATTTTAAGTATTTTGTAAATGGAAAATATGCAAGAATCAGAAAACTTTTCTGAAAGACTTTATTGTATAATAATGTTTAACTGCAGAAACATGTAATAATGTCATATATTTAGGCCTCCTGGTCTCAGCTGAGGAATCCATAACAAAATACCCTAGACTGGGTGACTTAAGCAATAGAAATTCACTTTCTCACAGTTCTGGATGCTGGGAGTCTGAGATCAGTGTGCCAGCATGCTCAGGTTCTGGTGAGATCTCTCTTCCTGACTTTCTGATTGGTGCCTTCTCTATGTCCTCACACGGCCTTTGCTTGGTGTGTGGGCATAGAAGGAAAGAGTGATCTCACTCCCCAACCCCAAAGTCCCTCACATTAGGGGTAAGAGTTTCAACATAGGAACTTTGGGCAGACAAAAGCCAGTCCATAGCATTTTTCAAAGGACTATTTCCCACATCATAGAGAGTATATTATTTAAAAATAAAACAGAAGGTAAAAGTTAGACCGGATGTTAATAAGGGAAGAAAACTTATGGACAGGAATATTAAAACCTCATAGAGAAAAAAAATACATTCTTAAGAGGAAGAACTTGAGTAAAGAAGACTCTTTATAGAAAAAAGCTATAAACACCGTGAAAGGGTGAAAATGTCTTACCAAAAGACACTAAATCTCTAGGTAGGCCATTTAATTTTTGTTTTTTTCCATTAGCAGACCTGAATTTTGGCAGTTTGAAGCAAATGTGGCTATCCAAAGAATGTTGTTTTGTGATAAATGGAAGAGTTAGGTAGAGCTGTGATTTTATTTTCTTGTAATGATGTCAAGAACAGCTTCTGAGTAATATATGAATCTAAATGTTTAAGATGATCATAATAATTTGTCCCTGTTCCAATTTGCCTCCTGTTATCTTCTTTTGCTTCCCATAATTTTATCTCCTTTTCTCTACCTTAAGAGTCCTTCCTGCTCATTAGCAAAATCTGAGCAAGACTGAGGGTGCCGCCAGCCCCTTCCCATAGGGATGAAGCAGCCTCTGGCTGAAGGTGTAGAATGCCAAGAGCTCTGGATTAGAGGTAGACGTCAAGGTGAGCCACTCCGCTATCCTCCGATGTTTTCCCAATCTATAGCACTGGGTTTCTCCTTTGCTTTCCTTTCACAAGAGAAACTTCAGCCTTCCTCAAACCCTTGTTCAATGTGAAGAAGGTTTAAGCTTTGCTGGGAAAGTTTTCAGTAGTCCCAGTTCTGACCAGATTATGACATAGGGTCTTGTTATTATGAATTATCCTCAAAGCAAAACTTCTGCAAACATCACCCTCAGACTAGGATTACTATATCCTTCTGCTTGAATAGGATTGCACTGGTGCCGAGAGTGTCTGTGCCATGTCTGACTTCCGGTGCCCTTTGGACAGTGAGCAGGAGTCTGCCTTGTGGTGGTCAGTCTTTTTGTCTAGTCATGGATCTTTGGTCTCTATCCTATTGCGTCATGTCTGATCTTAACTTCATCCCTCTTTTCACCAGCTCTTACTAAATGCCTGACATGTATTCAACCTCCCACCTGCTCCTATTATGGTATTGATGCCATATCTGACTGTACAAGATCACAAGGTCAATAGAAGTTAAAGTTGATATGGAGAGGGTTCAATAAGTTTCACCTTAGTTATAAAACCCTCACATCCATTTAGTTCTCATTCTACTTTTACTATAATTAGGATTATACCACCATTCAATTGCCTTCTGTATTCCTTGCAACAAGCTGTTTAAGTACGTGGGTCATTACAAAAGTTCTGCTGTACTTTAAACCTCAGCTCATCTGTAAAATGAGACAGTAATATCCATAGCATATTGATAATGGGAGGATTAAATGCAGTAATATATCTGCAATGTACTGACCACAGGGTCTGACATATAGTAAGTACTAAGGAAATGACTGTTACAAGATACCACCTGACCCTTAGGAACCTGCATTCTCCAGTCTAACATGAACAGTACTCAGAAGCTGAAAATATCTCATTCCAAGCTGGGTCCTAGCATTAAGGGTCTAAAAATGAAACTGGACTTGTGGTCCTGAGGAAAACATTATTTGCATTTGCTCTGAGCCCTTTTCTTTTCTTTTTTTTTTTACTAAGTATACATGGACATTTATGGTAATTGGCTGCCCAGCATCCGTTTACCCTTTTTTAATTGCACTCAGATTTTCTTTTGGTGGATTTTCTCCATCTCACTTTTTTCAGTGGCCAGAAGCTGTCTTCCAGTAGATGTGATACCAGGTGGGGGTCATTTTGCCTAAGCAACACCAATGGGTTGCTGTCTCCCTAGATTTCAATCTTAAGCTGAGGGACAAGGAAAATGATGAGAATGGAACTCCATCCCAAGAGCAGAACCCTGACTGCACAGTTCCTGACAGAAGGCCGTGGCTGTGATCCTATTTCCAGCCTCCGGAGCATTTTGAACTCTGCCTAGATGGGTGTCCCAGCTTCTGTAGATTCTGTGAGACCTCCCCAATTCTTTCACTAAGTTCGGTTTTTCTTGCATTACTGAGTATATTTCTATGGTTTGTAACTGAAAAATCCTGATCGGTAGCCTTTCATTCCTGGCTTTTATTATCATTATTATTATTATTGCTTACTCTCTTACAAGTATGCTTCTCTTGCAGTTTGCCCTGTGTCCTCTGAGTTCAAAGCTGTGGTTCACCCCTGCTCCACTTCTTTGGCTTCACCCTGAACATAATCTCTGACTGTCTCACTGTTGTGAGGCACCCTGGCTTCAGGCTTGTGTTCTCCTAATTGACAAAGCTGGCCACACCCTGCCAAAGCTTTGTATTTAAGGGCAGCTGCCTCCTGTCACCAGGCAGCCCTACCTCAGCTTCTTGCTGAAACCCTGCCAATTGCAAACCTAACCAACCCACTGGACTGTGACTAAATGCTTTGTGTTCTGCCAGTAGGGTGACCAGATCTAAGTATGAGCAAATTTCCACCAAATGCTAATACTTGCTTCTTTCTAGAACTGTTACTTTAGTGTACATCAGTGCACATTTTTCAACTTATATCATCATAATAAAAACCAATATAGTCCTGTATCCATTTCCTTTACATACATTACATATGCTCTTCTGATCTTGTTGCCTTAGATCCACAAAGAGAAACCAACTTTGTCTCTTTACACTGAAAACAGTATGTTCTAAAGTTGCTGTACCTATTCAGGTACTTGGTAATGGGGTAGCACTTTTTTTTTCTTTTCAAGCGGCCTAATCAACACAGTCCTGCTTTTAGAATATTAAAGAAAATCTAATTATACAGTGTGTAAGCTTCAGACCAAAGCAAAAGTCCCTAGCTTCCTTCTACATGCTTTTAATTTAATTTTTTAAAAAATATTTTTGCAACTGGCACACTCTATCAAGTTGCTGCGGGGAGTTCTCCCTTTCCTGCATACATGCTTTTAAATCAGACATTAATATCTCCCTGGAAATCTGTTAGGGGTGTTGAACAGGCTACTCTGAGAGTCATAATCAAGGTTGCAAAAAGGAAACTGGCTTTAGAAATCATTTCCACATATCAGAAAACTCAATTATATATGACTAAGTGAGAGTAAATATTAATTTTCATTAAACTCAACAGATTACAATATTGCTCAAAACAATAAAAATAGTATGTAACAAATGCTAGGATGATGGCTGATAAATAAAGGAAAAGAATGGTGATTTTATCCTGTACACACACAATTTTTTGTTGTTGTTGTTGCAGTTTTTGGCTGGGGCTGGGTTTGAGCCTGCCACCTCTGGCATATGGGGCCGCGCCCTACTCCTTTGAGCCACAGGCACCGCCCAACACACAATGATTTTTTTAAAAGATCGCAATTTTGAGTGAATTTAAAATGTAGTTGGTATATTCCCAGTAAGATATATTGTAAGGACAAAAAAGATTGCCAAAAACATTGTTGACGCTGGTGTTGTTAGTCATGTTGACCTGATTTTTCTGTTACTGTTATGGCATAATGTGGGATAAAGTAAAATGAGTAATTATCATATATTCTAATTCTACTATTCCTGATGTTGATAACAAATGAAAAGAGAGCCCAACTAACAGCCTATAGTCCTAAAATTGAATCAGAAGTATTACCATAAACTTCGAGTATTTTATACAAATAGGTCCTAGTCCAGGTCACGGAAGAGGCCCAGAAGCAAGCCGAACTCAGTCGCAGTGAGAATCTTAAGTCTTCATGCTGCAGACTCCAAATAGCAGAGCCTCTGGTAGAGTGACAAGTAGAATGTGGTACTCTTAGCTTCTTACTGCTGCTGTTGCAAACTACCATAATTTTAATGGCTTAAAACAATAAAAATTTTTTATCTTACAGGCCTAGAGGTCAGAAGTCCAAAACAATTCTCACTGAGCTAAAATTCAGGCATTGGCAGGGCCCTGTTACTTCCAGAGGCTCTAGGAGATAATTCACTGGCTTGTGTTTTCCAATTTCTGGAAGCTTCTGGTATTTCCTTTTTCCATCTTCATAAACAGCACCACATCATTCTGAATTCTGCTTCCATCATCACATCTGCTCTGGCTCTCACTCTCTTGCCTCCCTCTTTCCCTCACAAGGACTCCTGTGATTACATTGAGCCCACCAGGATAATCCAGGATAAGCTCCTTGTCTCAAAATCCTTATATTAATCTTAATGCATAGTCCTTTTTATGATGTGAGATAATATATTCACAGTTTCTGGGGATTAGGATGTGGACATTTGGGGGGAAGACCATTATTCTGCCTACTGCAGGTACCAAGTCAAATAGAATGGTTTTAGATTTTTAAAAGGGGGTATGATCTAACCCCAGTTGTGAGATAAGGACTTAATACCTACAGAAATCACATCTGGCTCTTAGAATAATTATATTAGTATTGCCTGCAAGCCTTTTATAATGATAAATGGGATGAAATAAAACTAACAATTAGTGAATACTTAACTGAAAATTGTCAGGCATTTCTTAGAAAACATCTCTTAATTATATAGGTAGATGTAATTTTCCCCCTTTCATAACTGAGGAAAGTAAGACTCAGAGAGAGTTAAAGTAGTGTTCAGATGATTTAGCCAGTAAATAACAGAGCTGGGATTTCTATACCAGTATGTCTGACTCCAGAGTCTATGCACTTATGCTCTTTTCATAATGTGGCAGGAGAGATGAATTAGGAGATCCAGGCACACACTTCAGACTGAAGATTATCCACTGCAGTACCACTCCTCTAGGTTGATCCTGTTTAGCAAAGGAAGAAAGGAAATAAAGGAGGAAGAGGCAGAGAGATGCTAAAGCAGTCATTTATACCAAACTGAATTAGGGCAACTGAAAATACATATATGGAAGAGTGAGGAAAAAAGACAGCCTTAAAGAAAATTCAAAGACCTTGTTTTAAGCATAGCTTCAAGGATTACAGCACTCACAGGGAACGGCATCAGTCAGAGAATTACTATGGTCTGTAGTCAGGTACTTTTTAATCAACTCTTATTCCAAATATCAAGACCCCAAAAAGAACAGGTTTATTAAGCCAAAGAATTAATATTTACTTGTGTACAACAGGCTTACTTATATAACTGATCCTTTCAGCCATCTAAGAGTTCAGACAAATAAGTTTGTGAACTTGCCACCATACACTTATGTTGGCAGCACTGTACAAACAACTCAGTAAAGTTTCATTACCTTAGTATATCAGCGTCTCACAGTTCTGTTTGTCACAACATATAGTGATGTATGGCTGAATGGTGGTCACTATGGTTGGTGTGTGTTTTTGTGTGCCATCACGAGAATGTCAGCTGGAATAGAACAGCAAACAAACATTTGTAAATTTCTCGTTAAACTTGGCAAGAGTGGAAGTGAAATCAGGGACATTTTAGCTGAAGTTTATGGGGATAATGTCATGAAGAAAATGGCAATGTACAAATGGATTAAATGTTTTTCTGAGGGGAGAGAAAGTGCCAACTGATGAAAAGAGGGTGAAGTGGCCAGTAACAAGCAGAACTGAAGAAAACACTGCAAAAATGTATTGCATTGTGCATCAAAATTGTTGGGTGACTGTGGATAAAAGTTGAAAACTTCCAGCTCCTTCATTCTATTCCCTTTCGGTGAGGCCACATCATTTCTCCTTTGAGCAGATTGTCGTACCCATTGTGTTAGAAAGAGCAGAAGAGCGGAAGTTAAGAAGCCAAAAACTTAGAAGTATAAGATCCCAAAACTTCTTAGTTATTTCTTTGTTTTTCCCTTTTGTAAGATTTCCCCAACTTAAGACAGAGCTTTCATATGTATTTAAGAACAGTGGAGATTCTAAAAGCTAAAAAGTCTGAGGTGAAACTGTGAGAATGAGCTTAAATCTTTGCCAGGTCTTAAGTGTAAGAAATGTGCCTAAATTGAATTTATTGTGGGCTACTAAATCCATGCTCTCAAAAAACAAAATATATTTCAAAATGACCTAGCATGATATAGACATTCTAGTCTCACCAAAGTCCTAATTCCTGCCCTCTTCTTTTTGCCTCTACCATATTTTCTTCCTTTATGATCTCATCATTGTGGTCTCAGTATTATTGGTTTCCCATGTGTCTCTCTACTATCTCCACATAGATTATATGTTCTAGGGATTCTCTAATGTGGCATGAGGCTGCCACCATACTATTGGTTGATCTTGAATCAAAATCCAAAATAGGGTAGGGTGGTCACACTGGGTATCACTGTAAGTTTATAGCTAACTACATTCTACACGCATGTGTAGAACGATAATATATATGTCATATGGTGAATATAATACATATGTATGTATATATATAATAAAATGGGTAGTTGCTTTGTTATGGATATATTTTGTTTTGTATGTTATCCATCCACCAGCATCATGCCCTACACACACATACTTTCAGTGACACTGACTCTATTACCTCACATGAGCAAATGAAGTCAACTACTTTAACTCCCCAAACCCTCTGGACCCATATCATTTTCAGAGTAAAAGTTTTGTTGCTCTCTGGTGAAGTACTTGGATTTTTTTTGACTTGTAATTCTATGGTTTTTTACAGACTGTTGATTCCTAGATCACGGTGAAGCTCATCCTTAAGACCCTAGTATGCTCTCAAATGGGATTATAATGACTGGCTTGGTAAAGTTACTAGAAATAAAGCACAGCAAAGTGTACATTTGCCTTTGGAAGCTAAGTCAGATTTAAATGTTCTGAAACCAACTCCTCTTTAATTCTGTTTCCAGGACTTGAGTTAGTTCCAAATCATCTCCATCATGTAGGGCTCAAGGACTTACACTGGAACCAATTCTCTAGGATAATTTCTGCCTGATCTCTTTACTCGCCTTTCCTATCCTTCCTCCCCAAAGTGCCTACCCAATTATCTAGAAGAATATGAATTGTTAAGGTGCCCCTTGAGCAAAATTAGCTTTCTAAATATCTTCATGATTAGAAGAGCAGCTTCCTGCAATTACTCATTTCTAAACATCACTTTCCCAATCTTATCCTCCCAATCTTATAATATTTTTGTTTTTTTTTAAACATTCCCGTCATTAAGTCAACTGTATTTGAAATACCTGGAGTTGGAGTATTTCTGTTTTCTTGACTGGGCACTGGTCCTTAGAGGTCTAAAGTAACAACTGAGATGAATACAACTCCCTGGGGCTGAACTAATATCAAGTACACTCTCTCCAACATGCTTTCTCTCCCTCTCTCTCCCTCTTTCTCATTGGCAGCTTTGCCTTTGGCATAATTTCTAGTCTTTGCTTGAGGATAAGGCCAGATTTCCCAATCCAAACCAATTTAGCCTGTATGCCAAATTTAGTGCACTTTTCTTTCTGAAACATAATAGAAGAGAATAATAGAAGATACTTTGAAGTTATAGAGATAGAGTCTTCTATCTAAATTTATTTATCAGGCTCGGCGCCTATAGCTCAGCAGCTAGGTTGCCAGCCACATACACCAGGGCTGGTGGGTTCAAACCCAGCCCAGACCTTCCAAACAACAATGACAACTACTACAAAAAAATAACCAGGAGTTGTGTCAGGTGCCTATAGTCCCAGTTACTTGGGAGGCTGAGGCAAGAGAATAGCTTAAGTCCAAGAGTTTGAGGTTGCAGTGAGCTTTGACGCCACGGCATTCTACTGAGGGTGACATAGTGATACTCTGTCTCAAAATAAATAAATAAATAAATAAATAAATAAATAAATAAATAAATAAATAAATATAAATAAATTTATTTATCAGTTCCACTATTGGTATATGTCCTTGGACAAGATATATCCATTTAGGTCTCAGTTATCAGCCCTGAAAAATAATAATAAAACCTGCTTGATAGGCGGGTGCCTGTGGCTCAGCCGGCTAAGGTGCCAGCCACGTACACCTGAGCTAGCCGGTTCGAATCCAGCCTGGACCCGCCAAACAACAATGACGGCTGCAACCAAAAAATGACTGGGCGCTGTGGCGGGCGCCTATAGTCCCAGCTACTTGGGAGGCAGAGGCAGGAGACTCGCTTGAGCCCAGGAATTGGAGATTGCTGTGAGCTGTGATGCCACAGCACTCTATCCAGGGTGACAGCTTGAGGCTCTGTCTAAAAAAAAAAAAAAAAACCTGCTTGATAGGAATGTTGTAAAGATCAAATGATGCAAACCAGGCAATTCATTGTACTTTTCTAAATCATAACTCACTATTGGATAGACTTTCTGGGTACCCTTCTTCTATTTAATAGTGATCTACTTATTACTGTGGAAAACAAGTTATTTTACAGTAGGAAAGACCTTCCTCAGTTTCTCCTCTCAAATTCACAAACATAAGAAGCCACTTTCTCTACTGAAATATGTGAATATTCAGGTTAAACAACCAGCTCTCTAGGGTAGAACCGAGCTATGATTTGTAGAGATTACTAATTTTCATGGTGTAAATATTTCCACAATGACCAATTTCAAGTCACCAATGTGACAGCAACCATCTTGCAAAATTCCCAATTTTTTAACAATTGGCTTTCTAGCACACCACTGTTTCAATATGCCTTCTTACCATAACAAATATATTTCTAGGTGTCAATATAAGTTCTAGAAAAAAAATCCAGTTATTGGTGCTCATCAGATTAGCTTTTTTCCCTTTACCCTTGATCAGTTGGAACAACAGAATGCTCCCCTCTGTGACACTGTCCTTTTTCGCAGCAAAAATCCTGAAAATAAAGCCCTTCTTCTATTTTCCTTATTAGTGTAATTGTTCTCTGATGATGAGATACCATTTAATTTTAATTTCATTAACTCTCGAGAGTTTGAAAGTTGTTGAGTAGATTTTGGAAAGATTAACAGATAATACAATGATGACTGAAAGTTAAAAATAGCAATAGAATTGACGATGTCTATAAAATTTGTACTAACTACAAAATAACCATTATTAACATCTTCTTAAAATATTAACTAATACTTCTGGATCTCAGATATTGAAGTGTCCCTTTGCATTTGCTTTGTCTTTCATGGGCTAACAGTTCTCTTATGGTTGATGTAATAACGAAATGATCACCATGGAGAGATTGTACTGGCAACGTGCCCAGGTTACAGTTGCACACATGCTGCTGAGAATTGATCTGGTTTCCACTGACTCCTGGAGGTGGAGTGCCGGGAGAGGTCTGGCTGACTCAGACCATTTTCCAACTGAAGGGCTTCTAGGCATGTGATTTCTGGACAGCTATGGTTTTGAATTAACTTCACTGAATTCTTTTACATTATTGTATGGTTGCTGTTTTAAGAATTTTCTGCCACCCTAGACCCATCCCAGATAAGATGAAAACTCTTTATTAAGTTTCTTAAACTAAAATGAAGATCAGGACCTCAGAACTTCTAAGCCCAAATGGAAATCTTTTTACTACAATAAAATGTTTTATCGTATTTTTGGTCTTTACAGTTTTATTTATGATGTCAGACAATTACATGTGAGAACTCATCCTTGAAAAAGTGCTACCTGTCTCATTGCTGAATCATACTAAGGTCATCTTCAAAGTACTGCCTTCAGGAAGGTACGCACTGCTGCCAGGGCCTGGTCCACCCTTCAAAGCAATTCTCCTATAATAAGTTCACAAACTTAATTGTCAGACCTCATATGGCACCAGCTCTGATGGCCATTCCAGAAAAAGAGTTCCAAAATTGCTCTGTCATATGTCAATACAGATAGTTTTATTCCTCTTTTCCGAATGGTATGCCTTTTATTTATATATCTTGCCTCTTTGCAGGGATTAGAACTTTTAGAACCATGCAGATTAAGAGTGAACATCCTTGCCTTGTTCCCATCAAGTATGACATTACCTGCTGTCTTTGTCTGGTTTTGCTATCAGGATAATACCAGCCTTATGAAGTAAGCTGAGAAGTATCCTCTCCTCTTCTATTTTCAGGAAGACATTGTGTAAAATTAGAGTTAATTAATCTTTAGAGGAGGTACCACTGCTGGTCTCTGTCCACCCCCACCTGCACCTGCTGCTCTGGTGTCTCTGGGTGGGGAAGGAGAGTCTTAGGCCTGTAGAGATAAAGAGGATTCCAAGACCAGGCTGCGGGGTCTCTTCTGCAAGTCTGCTGCCTATCTTGGTGTCCCTCAATAGGAACAGGGAGTGTTTGGCCCAGGAGAGGAGAATGCCTCTTCCAGTCACTTATAGCCAGGGAGTTTCTCAATCCATTGCCCTTACTGGTGGTATCAGGCTCACCTTATATTGTCAGAGGGATGCCAGTATGATCCAGGGAAAGTAAAGAGGCTTTGCTGGACCACCTTCTATTGCTAGACTGAAAGTCAACCTAGGTGTGTGGCTTTCCTCTGTTAAGTAGGGGTATGTAAGACCCTCTGCCACCACGCTATTCCTGTAGTCCTGGGGTCCCAAACTGGCTTGCCTTCCTCAACCACATTTCTCCTTTAGCTGTCATTTACACCATTTCCAGGTATTATAGTTGTGCTTAGTGGAGAAATTCAGGACAAACAGGTCTATGCCACCTTTTCCAGATTGGAAATGACCTTTACTTTTATTGTAGATGCCCAAGGACACACTCAGTTCTTAAAAGGTCTTACATTACTTGAATCCTGCATAAGTGAACAGAGATTTAACATGAACATGAGGAAGAAGACATACTAGAGCCATGCCTCATTGGAATTGTCCTCAAGCTGATACAACACAAATCACAAAGAGAGAAAACCAAACCAGCAGCATTGAAGCAGGGAACACAGTATTTTCTTTGTAATAGAATCTGGCCAGTTTGTCTCTTCTTGATATTTTTTCTTTTTCATATCCAACATTTTGTTATGTAAATTGTGAAAAATTCATAAAACTTGGGGAGCAGAAGTGATGTGTATTAAACATCCTAACTTTAGAAAGAATCATAACAATATATCATGTAGTGTTACCAAAACTATTAAGGAGCAAACCTACATCACTACAACAGCCAAGTGAATTTTAAGTAATATTTACTGATGAGTCTCACTGTCTTAAAAAAAAAAATGTTCATACTAGCAACTGTAGTTTGGCTCTTAAAATAGCATTCTCCCACTCTGAAAATACTAGCAGCAGCAGAAGTTCAACTGAAGTCTTGAATAAAAGCTTCTGTGTTATGAAAGATCTGGAGAGGTATTTTGAACCGTGTTAAATTTACTTAAATAGGACATTTTGAAAGTTGAGCTGTACTGACTGAATTAATTTTTGAATCACAGAAGAATATTTATATTTTGAAGTGATAGTAAGAGGAACTCTTACCAATTGGAATTTTGTGAAAAAGTGTAAAGCACAGCTATAATCTATCTATCGTTGACTATAAACTATTCGCGAGTTGCTAAAGATGAGAAATAAATAGATTGCCTTATTTATTGCAGTCAATATTAATATATTCAGGTAAACTAACATTATAGCCAACATTTATATATTCAAGAATTAACTTTTTAAGTTCCAGGTAACCTAACTTTCTATCCCAGACAGAAGAACTCAGTCTCTTTTGCTTAAACATTTTTCGTGTTATTCTAGAATTTACTGGAAACAAACAAGTCAGTAGTCATCCTTAAGAACAGAGACCTGGTTTTGTTTACCTTCACAGCCCTAGAACTTAGCCTCATAGTTCATACATAGTGGGATGATGGGTGTTCACTGGATACTTGTTAAATTAATTTTTTTAAGAACTAATTAAAGTTACTCAAATTAATATGTATATACCAAACACTGTGATGGGCCATAAACCTTCGTACCATATGAGATTCTACCATATGAGATTCATGCATTGGTTAGCAATGTTTTGGTTGCAATTAATAGAAAACCTAAATCAAAACCTCACTTACATAATAAAAGGAATTTATTAGTTCATAAAACTAACACTTCCAGTCGTAGGTGAGGCTTCAGTACAATTTCAACACTGCTCTGGATGTATTTCTCTTCATTTCTCTCACCTTTACTCATTCATCTGTCAAGTTCAGTTTCAGCTGCCTTCCTTCACAGTAGCAGAACAGCTACCGTCATTCCAAGACTCATGTCAGCACACCACACCACACGTAGGGATGGAGAGTCTCTCTTACAGAAGTTGTCTTTGAAGAATCAGTGTGCATTGCTCCTAAAAATGTCTTTTAAGGCAGTAACCTACATTGCATCCCATGCTAATGGTATAAAATGATTTGCTTGAACTCATCAAAGCCAACTCTTGGATTGGGTTTAATTTTTCCCAAACTGCCACTGGCTGAGAAATAAGGAAAGAAAAAAAATTTTTTTTGCAGTTTTTTTTTTTTTTTTTGGCCAGGGCTAGGTTTTTGAACTCGCCACCTCCAGCATCTGGCACCCTACTTTAAGACGCAGGGGCTGCCCCAAGGAAAATTTTTTAGAAGAAAAGACAAGAAGAAAAGCCAAAAGAGCCTGTGGCTCAAGCAGCTAAGACACCAGCCACATACACCTGTGCTGGCAGGATCAAGTCCAGCCTGGGCCCACCAAACAACAATGACAACTCCAACCAAAAATTAGCCGGGCGTTCTGGTGGGTGCCTGTAGACCCAGCTACTTGGGAGGCGGAGGCAGGAGACTCGCTTAAGCCCAGGAATTGGAGGTTGCTGTGAGCTGTGATGCCACAGCACTCTACCCAGGGTGACAGCTTGAGGCTCTGTCCCCCCAAAATAAAATAAAATAAAATAATTAAAAAATTTTTTAAAAACGAAAGACAAGAGACCTGAGTGCTATGTAGACAACCTACATAAGTCTACTAGACATATCATTAGCTCCAGTAAGACTCACGGAGTTTAAATAACTTGCCTCAGATGGATATGGTTGAAAACTAGATCCTATCTCTGAAGTTTGTGTTCTTTCCACTTTATATTCTCTCCACTATCTGGAAGAACTGCCAGATAGTCTAAAATATCATCCTTGTCCAAGTTTAGAGAACTAAAACTAAAAGTCTTTTCCTAGAGGGAAAAGTGATTTATAAAGTATCTTCCCTTCTGTGCCCCGCCCCCAGAACCACCGTTCCATCACCCTTATTCCCACTTTCTCCTACCGGATTCCTTCCCATCTTTTCTCCCAGCCCAGGATTCTCATACTCCCGGAGCAATGGTCATGCTCTGAAATTATCTCCTCCTCTTAATTATCACTAAACTCCCATTCCTCTGGTGTCTGATGAAGCAATTCATCATTAATAATAACATATTACATTACTACTTCTGGGCATATTTCCCACTTATATCATGACATTTGTTGGACAAAGCCCCACAAACTTCTTCCCCCCCAAGAATAGTGTATGAATTTCAAAAGGAGAAGACACTAAAAGCTGGGTAACAATTTTGCAAGCAAACCTTCCCCAAACCTCTGAGATCAAACTTTGAGAGCGATTGTTTCAATTGAATTGTTCCATAAAAAAAGGTGCCCCCACTTGCCAAATTATCTTTTTCCAAGAGTGTGGCCTTTTTTTCCCACAGTATTTTAGTTGGCTAATCCCTTTTGTCCCCACCCTGATACATTTTCAAGTTATCTTTCATATTTTAAGATTGTCATTTGATTGAGGGTTCTTAAGGAATGGCCATTTCATTTTCAGATTGCTCTTTCATCTACTGCACTTAATAATTACCCTCACTTAATAATGATTTCCAGAATTCAAATTTCTTTTGAATGTGATTGTAATCACCTCACCCTCTAAAACACCTAGATTTCACTTTCTTAAGGCTTTTAAGCACACAAGAACTAATAATGGAAGAAAAAGTAAAAGCACAGTGTGCCTAAAAAGCCCAGAAATTTATCTTTTTAGGAATGAATGGGACTTATTCATCAAAATGTCAATTCGCTACTTCTTCATCATATACAGCCAACCCCAGTTGAATTCTAAATTCAGGAAACTGTGATGGAATTGAGTGGTTCAACTTGGTTAGATCCCAAGGGCATATGGAAAAAGGAAAGTTACAATACCTCGAACTACTAATGCTTTTGGACTGGTAAGAGGTGAACCAGAGGTTGTTTAGGACTCTGCAGTGAGCCAAAATTAGACTGTGAGCTCCAGGTTACTAACCTTGCTTAGACTACGTGTAGTTGTTTTATAATGCTCATAAGCTTTACCAGTGTTTTCTGCTGCGTTGCAATCACAAACATATTTGCCGCTTAGCTGCCTGCATATGAAACAATCCTTCCCGCCCACCACCCATGCAGAGAATCATTGCTCTTTCAATATTCTGAGCTGTTCAGCCACTACAGAATCAACCCCCACACAGTAACAGTTAAGTACTTATTATGCCCTCTTCCGAATCTATGTTAAATTCTGTTTCTTTTCATAACCAAAAGCAACATTGTTTCTGTACATATTTATAGACTTTTCTAAATTGCATTTTTAAAGACTCTTATTGATCTTTACAAGACAATGTCACAAATGTTGAAATTTTGAGTAATTTTTATTGATAGCAGAATGAGATTTCTTTTAAGAAAAAAAAAAAAAACCTGGTACTATAAAACCCTGGGAATTTCAGATGTGGGTGGCAATTCACTGGGACGCATCCATTGAAGCTGACATGAACTGAAACGTATGGATCTGATTCTCTCTGCTAACATGTATACAGCACTCCCCACATCTACATGGTGACAGCACATTGGAGGTGAGGAGTGCAGGGTGGGCGTGAGGGGTGGCAGTGTCCCCATGAAGAGTTCCTGCTCCCTGATTCAGGCTGAATATGAAATATTCTCTCTGCCCACTCAAGAACAGACAAGACCAGACTGCAGACAAGGCCAGGTGGAAACAGATTCAGAATTGGGGAGTGAAAACAATAGGATACCTTAGCAGACAGACGTTTGGAATATAGGCCAGTTTGGAGTACAGGCAAAGGGTTTTTAAGTTTATACACAGAGACCATTTGACATCATTGTATCTTTCCGTGAATCATGCAAGTTCAATGATCGGTTCTTTTTAACATCAAAGCAGCGATGTTAGCCGGTTTCTTTGCACCTGTAATGCTTAAGTGCCATTTTTAGATCAAAGTTTTGGTAAGAAAGGTTGGGCAGGCTGAACCCTGCCTCTGTGCCTTTAATGTAACAAACATTTATGGGGCATCTGCTGTGTGCCAGTCACAGTGCTGAGGACAGGGAGATAACAAGATAAAAACGAGGAAGAACGCTCCATTTAAAGAGCTCTGCTGTGAAGAGAGACTTTACATAAATAAACATCTGCCACGTAAATTCTAGAATTGAGATGTGTACTCCAGAAAGACTGGCCGACAGAAAAGGTGACTTACTACGCTGGAGCAAAGCCTGGTGTTGAGGCAGGAGGACGTATTAAATAGGACAGATGTTTGCGTGGCCGGGTTATGGAGAAACGGTCACCTTCTGTGATCTCTGCTATGTAGCCATAACCTCGAGGTATGGATAATGAATCCTTAAACAGTGACAACCCTCTGTATATTTCTTCTGCGTAGGTAGAACCCCTCAGTCCCTGCTTGGCTCTACTCTAAGCCAATCTTTTGGCCATCCATTCAAATCGATTGAATTTGAGACAGATGGAAGTCTCTGATTTGACTACCACAGGGCAGGCTCCCTGTGACAGGGTGGGTGGGTGGGTTATGGCCATGGAGAGAAGAGAGAGAGGGGGCAGGGTGCTGGACACACACGCTGAGAGCCGTGAAGTAAGGGAGGTACCTTTATGTCACTCAGTACTACTTTTCTTGTCACTTAACTTAAACCATGGGTTTAAACTGAAGCTTAGAGAGGTGCAGTAACTATTTAAGATTACACAGATAGTATTTGAGCCGAGATTCTAACATGGTTTCCCTGACTTCAAAGATGGGATGGGCCCATTCTAAACAGTCAGGCAGAGTTATTTTTGGTAAGAATGACATTACATCCTATTTCCTACTTTGGGTGGTGAGAACACTGGCTGAGTACATTGATGTTTCTTTAAACTTTACATACATTATCGTTAGGATTTTCTATCTATTCGGTGTTTACCAAACCAAATTTCAAAGATACAATTAACTATGGATACCGGAGGAGCCAGAATTGTGTATAGGGGTATGATTGAATTTAAAAAGAGAGAGAGAACTTGGTAGAAAATGACTTGGCATCAGCAGGATCTCACCAGGAGTATCAAGAGTATTGTCATAAAGGCGCAGTGCCGGGAAATCCAGAGGCAGTCAGGCAGAGAGCCCCAGAGGAGCGAGTGTAGAGAACAGCACACTGGAAGTTCAGGAAACATCCAGGACTCTGGTGGGCAGGAGGAACTGGCAAGAGTCAAAGCAGGGTCCTAGTCTAACTCAGATCCAGAAAAAAAACAAGGTCCTGGCCACTAGAACAGGAGTCTCAGAAACAGGGAGACTGGATCTCAAGAACAAGGCAGAACCTAGGCTAGAAGATCCAGAAAAAAATCAAGGTCTTGGTCACTAGAATTGGAGTCTCAGAAACAGGGAGACTGGACCTCAAGAACAAGGCAGAACCATGGCTAGAAGTGAACCACAAACGCCTAACCACAGTGAGGGCTTCTCACGCTCAGTCCTCTCAGAGATGGGCTGGCATTTTAAAGTCCATTCTAGGAAGTGAGCCTGTAGGGGGAAGGGTTGGGGAAGCACTGAGAATAGTTTCAAAAGAACCAGGCTATGAAATTGAGAAATTATAGCACAGATTCTGAAAAGTCACTCAGAGAACCGAGGGTGACATAGTGAGATTCTGTCTCAACAACAAAAATAATAATAATAATAATAATAATAATAATAATAATAATAATAATAATAATTCAGGGCAATGCTGAGATTTTCTACATTAAGATCTAAATGTATTGTTAAATAAACATCCTGAAAAACTAATTTCTAAGTCAGGCTTTAATTGCAACAATAAACAAGGAGACCTAAAAATCCAGATAGAAACTTAAAATTTAAATAGCTTTTCATTGTCTTGCACTTTTTAAGAATCAAGATGACATCTCAAAAAAAAAGTACAGGGCTATGGAGGGAAGAGGATATTAGAACAATGAATAACACAAATCTTAAAATATTAGGGTAAGAAAAATACTACCTGTAGGGGATTTCTGTTGGATTTGATGTTTTGTTTTGTCCTTCTGGGCAGCTTCGTGCTTTCCTTTTGAGACCTCTCCCCATCCAGCATGAACAAAGTCATAGCAGAATATCAAAGAGTCTTGCCTGCCCTCGGCTCAGGACCATACCGAGAACACTTGTACTCTCCTTCCCTGAATTTGAGTCTCAAAGGAAGGAAGAAAGGGCTAGAAAATATCATAATTGGTGCTATTCCCTTCCTGAGTCTGGATCTCGGACATCTAGATCACCAAAGCTGTTCTAGTCCCTGCCTTTTCTGCAGTCTGGGCTTACATCATTTCTTGGATTGTGGAAATATCCACATCCCTCCAATGTACTATTTCTTTCGTTTAACTTAGCTAAGGCCATTTCTTTTTTTTCTGTTTTTTTTTTTTAAGGGTGACTCTCTTTATTGTGATATTCACTTTATTGGGGTGGTCTAGACTTGAACCTGCAAGATTGCTGAAGTTTTTTTTGTTTTGTTTTGTTTTTGTTTTGGGGGGGTTTTATTGCAGGTTTTGGCCAGGGCTGCTACCTCCGGCATATGGGGCCGGCACCCTACTCCTTTGAGCCACAGGCACCGCCCAGCTAAGACCATTTCTGTTGCTTGCAACCAAAGTGTCATAAGTGATTTGGTGTTGGAAGTGACAACGAGATTCTAGTTCTTTTCAGAATAGGCTTTCTTGAAGGTAGAGTCAGAATCAATGTCCTGAGTCTATAATTTGGGAAGCCCCAAAGAGCTGCCCTCTATCTGCTGAATCTTATTTCTCCAGAAGCCTATGAAATCCAGGCAGATTCTTCCATCCTAACCACCTCCCATCCTACATTCTGACAGCTAATGAACATATTTTCCTAAGCCCCAAAATACTTAAAGCATGACCTAGTTCTCTGGGATTTCTCCATAATTTAAAATATTTCTGTACTAATAGGCTAGCTAAATATTGTGTTTCATGTTCAATGGCTCAGCGAGTAGGGTGCTGACCCCATATACCGAGGGCTGCAGGTTCAAACCCGGCCCCGGCGGAACTGCATCAAAAATTAGCCGGGTGCTGTGGCAGGCACCTGTAGTCCCAGCTACCTGGGAGGCTGAGGCAAGAAAATCGCTCAAGCCTAAGAGGTGGAGGTTGCTGTGAGCTGTGACTCCACAGCACTATCGAGGGCGATAGAGTGAGACTCTGTCTCCACACACACACAAAAAAACAAAAAACCCTAACCTTAAAAAAAAAAAAAAAAGAAAGAAAGAAATGCTAAATCTGGGCAGCGCCTGTGACTCAAAGGAGTAGGGTGCTGGCCCCATATGCCGGAGGTGGTGGATTCAAACCCAGCCCCAGCCAAAAACTGCAAAAAAAAAAAAAAAAAAGGAAATATTAAATCTAAAGTAAATACATTATCATACAAACAATATAATTCTTAATATACTGAAATGGAGTGAAAGTATCGTGAATAGGTAAATATTTTGATCTTAAATTTCATCAGGCTAACATTGACCACTTTGTTGGGAATGTGACCAAGAAAATGGCACTTCTATTGTCAAAAAGCTAAAGTAGAAAATAATTATTTTTAGGTCCCTCTAGAAATTTTCATTTTTAAGTACATCATTTAGGAACTTACAAACCAACACATGATAACTTTTTTCTAGGTCTTTGATTAAATCTCAACATTTTCACTATAAAAACTCAGAGAGCCATAAATGGGGAAGGTAGAACAATGGGCCTTAAGCTCCAAAGAACAAACTGAAGTTATTCATAGCCATTTTCACTGGCAATCAATACAGTATTGATTTTCTATTCTTGCTACTCTTGCAGTAATGTCCTTGGCTTGAAACTCAACCTAAGCTAGGAAATATCCACAAATAAAATAATCCCTACCTGAGAAACTGAAAAGAGAAAGTCTGAACATACTTCAGAGAGGAAGAAAATGGTCTGCTGCGAATTAGTTCTGCTGGTCGGAAGATGGTACCATGGTGACCTACGCTGAAAGTAGGCCCTGTATGAAATTCCAGGTTCCTCTCTTTCCCACAGCTAAAAACTAGACACATATATTAGCTAATCAGGAGTGTTCTTAGTCACATGGAGAAGTAGCCAAGAGTGTCTGGATTTGGATGAATTTACATCACCACTATAACAAAATATACTCAAAGTACATGCCCTACTGACCATGAGTTAATAGTATTATCTGAGTACATGAAGAAAATCAGACACTCATTCAAATTTAAAAAGAATTGATCAAATTGGAAAATTTTAACATGATCATGCATTAAAACACAGACCATTAAAGAAGCCCTGAGGAAATTCATTCCAGGAGTAGAACCCAATAATTTCTTTAAAAGTTGAACATGTTGAGGACTATGTTGAGTAATTCACAACAAATTTGGGTAAAAATCAAAACCCAAATTTTCAACTGTAAAAACTAGATTCCAATAAAGGAACATCAAAGTATAGTGTTTTATTTGAAAAATGTAACTTCAGGCTCGGTGCCTGTGGCTCAACGGGCTAAGGCACCAGCCACGTACACCTGAGCTGGTGGGTTCGAATCCAGCCCGGGCCCGCCAAACAACAATGATGGCTGCAACCAAAAAATGACTGGGCGTTGTGGCGGCCACCTATAGTCCCAGCTTCTTGGGAGGCGGAGGCAGGAGACTCCAAGTTGCAGGACAGCAACTTGGAGGTTGCTGTGAGCTGTGATGCCATGGCACTCTATCCAGGGTGACAGCTTGAGGCTCTGTCTCAAAAAATAAAAAATAAAATAAAATAAAATACATTTTCTGGGGAACATTTACTCTCTGGCAAGCCTTAAGTCCAAAGGAAAGCCACAATTACTTATCATCAAAGGTACTAAGATGGATCATTGAGATTATTTTCAAAGGACTCATATGAAAAAATGATTAATTTTCTGGAGTGCAGCATTTGGGACATGAGTCACATTCATTTTCACAAAGCAAAGATTCCGGTACTCATAAGAAATGTGTATCCTATTGCAAATGACATAGAATCAGAGCGAGGAAGGCCTGAAATTCAACTTGGCATGTACAAAGTGTAGTCCACATCAGAAAGGACAGAGCCAACAGAATCATGTCCAAACTGAAATCTGCAGTGTCCACATGGGTGGGTCCCTATATACCAGCCTATTTATTTAAACCCCTCTTTTCAGAATCTTCTATAATAGTGACAGAGTGGTTTCCTGAACCACGCTCATACTTTTTTTTTTTTGCCGAAACGTGGAATAAACCCAATAGCTTTTTCCCCTTTGGTCCATCTCTCTTGCTAGCAAGAAAAACAAAAACGAAAACCCTTAAATTTTGTAAGCATATACATTTTAATTAACTACAATAACTATCCTTTCAAACCTTGAGGAATAGAAAATTATACCAACATTTTCACATGCTGGTATTTTATAAACTCATAGGAGTAATGAAACTAGACGTTACCTTATGGTTCACCTAATCTAACAATTCACTTATTGATGAGACAACATTCTTCCCTAGAGCTGAAGGATTGGTCCTGGTTCTCTTCTCCAAAGAGTAAAAATGATTGCTTTTGCCACATTTGCTATTTCATTGGCATTGTACTTTATTTTCTTTTCACGTACACTGGAATAACTCGCTTATTCTGGGTATTAAAAGAAAGTCTTAGCTTCAAACTATACAACTAATTCTGCAAATTATACAAATACATTGCCTTGACTAAAACACTTATTTATTTATTTATTTATTTATTTTTTGCAGTTCTTGGCTGGGTTTGAACCCACCACCTCCAGTATATAGGGCCGGCACCCTACTCCTTTGAGCCACAGGCACTGCCCTAAAACACCCATTTAAATGACTAAGTAGTGTATGCTCATTAATGTAGAAAGTAAATACTGCGTGTAAATTTTTTGACTCATCTAGAGCCCATCTGAACCCATATAATAATTAGATGTCAAAAATACAGCAGAGGGAAAACTGGTGTGCAGTCTCTTCCTGGTAAATCTAACATTGGCATCAGATACCGTGGAAGCAGATGGCCCCACACTGATTTGCCAAACACTAGAAAATAGGCCTTCTTATGCAGTAAACAGGGACCTAATAGGAATGGTCTAACACTCTCTGTCAGGTATCATTTGATACTAAGAACTCAGACTGATAAGAAATCAATAAGGTTAGTAGAAGTAGGAAACTTCTAGGAAGAGACCCCCGTGGAAATGCAAGGAATCTGGGATTGTTTGTCCAGTACACTTAGGCTTAAAGACAATAGAATTAAACTAGTACTCCCTAGTCATTCAAATTTAATTGAATAGTCATCTCTGGTCACCTAGAATGATTACCCATTAAAGATAAGACTTTGGGCAATTTCGTGAGTGATGCCATAAGACAATATAAAGAATATGAGCAGGATGATTGTTATGTCCAGTTTCTTCTGGATGTTTCACGCCTGTTATCCCAGTATAATTTTCATTAGCATCCCATCCCCTTCTACTTTCCAAAGTGTCCTGATGTCCTGATACATACTAGAAGAAGGAGATCAAGCAAGTTGAATGGAGTAGCTGCTTCCGTTGGTGCCAGAGAGCTTGAAGTTCATGAATGGCAGCCGACCTCTTCAGCAGTGCTTAAGAAAACAAAATAATAAACACACAAAATGTTGTATGCCTTGAAACTGCGGGGCTGAAATGGCCAACATTAAAACCCAAAATTTGATACAGTAGGTTGGTTGTTGAATAACGTCAATTAAATCCAGCGTCCCCAGGTCGCTTGTGTGAAAATTAGCAGTTATAGAAAAAGAGGAGTTATGCAAGAATTAGAATAGAGATATTGGGAAGGAAGCAAATGACTCAAAATGGAGCCTTTTCTCCCTTTTTGGATAAGGTGGTTTCTGCCTTCCTCGAAGACCTTGTAATGGCTTTACTATAGGAAATTATCAAACCGATAAATCTGAGTTCCTGTGTCCGACCCTCTAGCAACATTATATGGCTCCATATAGGGGAATTGGGAGTGGCATCTCTTACTATTAAACCTACTGATCCTCTGTTCCTTCCTTCTTTAGGCTCTGTTGATATAAAATTCTTTGTACTCAAAGATTTCTTCCACCAGATTAAAAAAAAATGTGATTCCACTGAATTGGAAGCAAAACCTTCTTCTAGTCATTTGATTCCTCAAGCTAAGAAGGGGCGCATAGTCATGTTTATCACAAACATCTGTGCTGTTTACATTATGAAACTTTATATACGCAGTATTAGAATAATTTGGGGGGTTATGGTAGTGAAGTGTCTTATCCTAATAAAATCAATATATTATATCAAATTTCTAATGGACATCAGTGAAATATCTTGAAAGAAAGGACATGTTTTCTTAATTTGCCTAAAGGCATCATATTATCTAAGGTAAATGCAGTTGTTGCTATACAAGGGGATGAAGAGGTATATAGAGCCAACACAAGGGGATCTTCCATTGTATTGGACTTTTCCTTCTGTGTATGACCTTATAACCCCCCCCCACAAAGCATTCTGGGACTTGCCTCCATGGACAAGTCTGGAGAAATGGATTTAGATGAGGGTGGAGCATGGGGAGAATTGCTTCTGTCTTTAAAGATAAATTCCTGGCTTGGTGCCTGTGGCTCAACGGGCTAAGGCGCCAGCCACGTACACCTGAGCTGGCGGGTTCGAATCCAGCCTGGGCTGCCAAACAACAATGACGGCTGCAACCAAAAA
>CAUYRH010042803.1:0-35883 GCA_963574655.1 Perodicticus potto | reverse complement strand
CAAATGGGCAAATGCGCCTGCCAACCTCAAAATGAGGTTGTTGCCTCCTCCTCGAGGTAATCACAGTCTACACCATCCAGGAGGGGAGACTGGTGTCTATCTGCCTCAGGTGCTCAATGTCAGCTGAAGAGAGTTCCACCTGAGCTCGGTTCAAACCTGAGGATATCCTGACAGCAAAAGAATTTCTCCCTCGGCCACCGAACCTTTGTTGCCACTGTTTTTCAGTACTGGACTCCCTAGAGGGCGAAGTATGGCTCCCTCTGGAAGGCCACACAGATGGGGAGATGATTGTCCAAAGTTAGACCACAGCAGGATCACTCTACTAATGCTGAAGTTGGGTAGAAGGAGCCTCCTCTTAGGTTCGTGCACTTCAGCAGCTTCTGAGCCTCCACCTGCAGTGTGGGAACCCTAGCCTCTGTCTGCTACTGAGATACTCTTTATCTTTGGGCCAGGACAGTCCCCTTTCCCTCTATGACTTCCTGTACAGTTACTGAATTCACAGGAACAGCCAAGCAGTACAGCCACCATCTATGCAATGCCTGGTCCTAGCTAAGAAATGCAGGCAATCTGGATTCTGGATGAGTTGGACGTTTAAATTCCAGACCGAGGGAGGGGGTAGACTGAAGGATCAAGGTGGCAAGGAAAACATTTACAACTCCAGTCACATTGAGATCAAATGAACTGATAGACAAGTCAAAGGGCTATCAGACACACAAGCCCACAGATGCACCCATGGTCAGAAACACATAGACGTACAGACAAAACATAACAAACAAAGAAAAAACCAAACAACAACAAAGAACATAGAAAGAAAGAAAAAAAAATCTACAATAAAAATGATACTTGTAAAATACTTGAGAAAAGAGGGAAAAAAGCCTCTAAAAATATAATGTAAGCACTCTTAGAAGTTATAAGAAGGGAAGAAGAGGAAGGGGAGAGAGAAAAAAGAAAGTAGTGTTTGTGAAAGAGTTACAAAACGGAAGAAAGGAAAAAGAAAAATACAATTGAAAATAGAAGATAATAAAAATAAGCAGCTGAACATCTTAAAGCAACTTCTAGCTGTCGCTATACAGTCCCTTTAAATTGGAGATTAATAAGAAAATGACATTGTCCAAGCTGACACAAAAAGAAAGAAAACATCACATCTATATGTTGCAGCTTTTTTAAGTAATGAAATACTACAGAGCAAAGGAATCCTTCAGTGTATTAGTTTTCTATTATTACTATATTAAATTATTAAATTCTATGGCTCAGAACACCACAGAAATCAGACATGGTTCTCACTAGGCTAAAATCAATGTATTGGCAGTGGTGGTCATTTTAGAAACTCTAGGGGATAATTTATTTTCTTGCCTTTTTCAGATTCTGAAAGCTGCCTGCATTCTTTGGTTCATGGTAAGCTTCGTTATCAAAGCCAGCAATGGCTGGTAAGGTTTTTTTTACATTCTATCACTCTGATACCGACTCTTCTGTCTCCCTCTTCCTCTTCTAAAGACCTTTATGATAATGTTGGGCCCAATCAGACTTCCAGGGTAATTCCTTTGGTAAAGTCAGTAGATTAGCAACCTCAATCTCATTTACAAACTTAATTCCCCTTGCCATGTAATGTGACATATTCACAGGTTCTGGGGATTAGAATTGGGACATAATTGATATTTGGGAGCCGATTATTCTGTCTCCCACACCCAGGAATTCATCCATGATTCAAATCCCCTCACCCCTTTCGAATCAAGTTGTAAAGAATATCCTGAATTGGGCAGTACCTGTAGCTCAGTCGGTAGGGCTCTGGCCCAATATACCAAGGGTGGCAGGTTCTAACCCGACCCCGGCCAAACTGCAACAAAAAATAGCCAAGCTTGTGGTGGGTGCCTGTAGTCCCAGCTACTCAGGAGGCTGAGGTGAGAGAATTGCCTAAGCCCAGGAGTTGGAGGTTGCTGTGAGCTGTGTTGCTATAACACTCTACTGGGGGCAAGAAAGTGAGACTCTGACTCTTAAAAAAAAAAAAAAAAAAGAATATCCTGAATTTAGTGTTTCCAAAACACTCAGATTTTGATCTATTCTATATGTGGTTTGGATTATTTTGGAAGAATTGTTAATGTATTATCAATAGTCTATTTACTGATGTAGTCTTCTATACTCTGTGTTCATCTCTTCCTCCCTACCCACTTTGCAATTGCTTCTTCCCACTTCACGTCTACAATCAAACCTCACAGTGACATTTGATAACTCCGTTCTCTTGGTCAGATTGAGATTCTCACAGATTCAGTCACACACATTTGAAATTCTTGTATTACTTCATCCTGAAATACTATCTATGCTAATCTTCCCTACTGGACAATCATCTTTTTTTTCTGAAATGAACCTTGTTTTATTTTCTTTTGACTTCATTTACCTGCAAGAAATTCCCATCCAAGGCTATAATTTCAAGCACAAACTTAGTTTCATCTGCTCCTATCCTTCCCTCCCACGTGAGTAGAGAACTTTTAATCCCCATCACCCTAAAGATACCACATTCCTGGCTGCCACCTTCTGTACTAGATAAAGAGAACAGTGCCACTCAAGCCGTGACTTTTCTGTTCAATTTTCTGGTTCTCACAGTATTGATCTTATGTTTGAACCCTGCTAGGTCTACTTGGTTTTCCATTGTTATACATTATTTCCATGACTATAGTTTTGATAAGGAAGGAACATATGATATCCTGAGTCATGCCCCTATTTGATTTTCACACAAAATATTCTCATAAAATCTCTTCATTTTTTTATTCTATTAAATCACCCAGGAATTAAATATAAAGCATAAAAGATTTCATTATCCGATGTGGAATAATGCTAATAAGGTTTTTTTCTTAAAAAGAAATAAGACGTTTAAATCGGTAATTTTTAGAATTTCTGAGTTTTTTTTAACCTTGCTTCATACAACACTAACTTCTGAGGTTTTTAATAAACTGAGCATCATATTAAAAATGTGAAATCTCGGGCGCTTTTTTTTTCAGACAGAGTCTCATTATGTTGCCCTTGGTAGAGTGCTGTGGCATCACAGCTCACAGGAACTTCAAACTCTTGGGCTTAAGCGATTCTCTTGCCTCAGCCTCCCAAGTACCTGGGACTTACAGGCGCCTGCCACAATGCCCCGCTACTGGGCTCTAACTTTTAAAGATTCTGATTTTTAAGTCTAGCATTAAAATGTTGAAGGACAAAATAATTTTAGTACACACTAGATAACATATTCTACAAAAATTATTTTTAAATGACTGTAAGTTGAACCTCATCTGTAATGACTATTTCTTTTTTATTGTTGGGAATTCATAAAGGGTACAAAGAACCAGGTTACGTAGATTGCATTTGTTAGGTAAAGTCCCTCTTATAATTGTGTTGTCATGAGTATTTTGTAAAAAGCAACCTGTTCCAAACTTACACGACTTATGGATAATGAGAGTAAAAGATCATTCATCTTGGAAGAATCCGTTTGTCCTTTTACTCTCAGAATTTCTATTTTTCTTTTAGTTTGTTTAACCACACCTCAATAAATTTCGCTTAAGAATAAATTATGTTTAACAAAATTAAGATGAGTGAGGTTTTTACTCTAATTTTGATTAAAAATGGATCACTTTTTACTTCTTAAGTCAAATGAGGCATTTTTTTAATAACGGCTACTTTTGAATGTTTCAGTAAAGTTAAAAACTGCCCCTCTTCCAAAGAAGAGTAAGTGTCTTTTATATTTTGAATTACTTAATTTAAAAGAAAAATTTTTGTATAATAAGGATAGAAATTGGAGGGGTAAGAAGAGGCACGGTGAAATATATTTCAGTTTAAAGGTCATTGATTTAGGTCAGAGCAATGAGAGAAACAGTAATAAATGCTAAGCTATGTCAAAAAAGTCAAAGTGACGGACTAATTAATGCACACCCTTCTTATCCCAGCCTCACATTTAGTGCAGCTATGCAGTTTAGTACCTTAGTACCACCAAAGCCAATTACCAAAGCTAATTTCATGCATGGACAGCACAGAGTTTCATCTCCTTTCTTCTTCCTCCTCCCTGTTTAAGCCAGGGAAAATATATTTCTATATCAACCCACGTCCAAATTTATAAGGAGCACAAATACAAGGCTCCATATTTTAGAATGTGTAGCTATTACTGTGTCTCATTGTTCACCAAGCCAATCTGGAAGAAAGGTGTGGTTATTTATTCTGGGGGTCTCACAGTGACAACAGAGGAATTTCATAAATGACATTAAAACTTCTTCACCTCCAGATAAAGCCTACCTGAGATAAAAAGATGCTATAAGAGTACAAATATCAGAACGTTTGGGATTAAAATAACTTTATAAAAGGGAAACTAGGAGAATCTCCTCTAACATATTTATTATGTCACTATTACATTTAACTATGCAGGATTAATAAGGCAGAAAATAATTATTTCTCTGATCCCCGTAAAATATATGACCATCCCTCATTGTAAGCCTCATACAGGAGACTTCAAAAAAGAGAGACATTCTCACTACAAAAATTTTATTGCTTTAAGCATTTTTAATTACCTTGATTCCTTTCCAAGACAAAGACAACTACTTGGCAATTTTTAACTGCAGAAGATGTATCATGGACATCTAGAAAGAAGGTAGTGACGTGTCTAGATTTTCTAAACAGAAAGCAAGATGATTACTGACTCAAACTTAGACATAAGGGTTGTACAGTTTCTTAAAATACTACATTATACTCAGAGTTGGTAAGTTCTTTCCTTTAGAGATTCTTACTGATTTAAGATATTAAAAATTATGTGGAGTGATAGAATTAGAAGATGGTGGCTCAAGACATGCTATTAAATTCTGAGTCAAACAATGACTCCCAGCCAATTAGTAAAACCAAGAATTGAAGAAGACACATTTCTGACTTTAAAGCACATCCTCTTCTCATTCCACCATGCTGCCTGGGATGGCCATCTTCCATCTTTCAAGTTTAATTTTTATATTTTTCAATAGTAAATAAAATGCTGCTTCTTGACATGTACCCTATAAATATTTGCAACTATTAGTACCCATAATAATTAAATTTATTTTAAATGCTTCCTCTTTGCTGAAGTCTCTCTAACTCACAAGGCTAGAATTAATCTCTCCTTCATATAAAAGACAACAGCAATCTTTCTATTCCTTACCTCTTTCCATAGACTCAAAACTTATTAATCTAGAATTACAGTCATTTGCGATAAATGACAGTACTTCCTACAAAAATGTAATTTTTCTTGGTGTAGGCTACTTGGCATGTATTTTAAAATATTCAAAGAGTTAAAGACTCTACCCATGACTAGTGGGTACCTAATTAATGTTTTTGAAAAACTTAATTAAGATATTAATGATATTTATCTTTTCTATAAAATAATTGAGTTAATAAAGCATTGATCTAAATACTATAAAGTTTATTAGCCATATTTAGAATGAGGCTCACAATTCTGGCACTAGTTAAATAATAAATGTGTAAGCTGATAAAATTTCCATTATTTTTCATGTAAGATGTTGCTATACTAGTTCTTGCTGAAATCAGGATTATGTTGATTGCCATTGAATTTCATGATTCTACTTTCATCTAATCATTGCATACCATTGCTTCCTTCATCTTGATTCAGTAATTCAGGGCAATAATTAACTCTTTATGTAAGCTATCTATTAATATCCTATAAAATTTTATATATAAGTAATCTTCCACCCCCTCCTCAAAAATTGACAAATCCAGCAGGAATAAAATTATAGACATAGTTAAACTCAATAACATTATAAATCAACTAAATATAATAGAAATATATAGATGACTTTATCCAACAATAGGAGAATATGTACTTTTCAAGCTCACCTGGGACATTTGCCAAGATAGACCATATATGGGTCCATAAAACATACTTTAAGAAATTTGAAAAAATAGAGATCATGCAATGTCCGTTATGACAACATAATGCAATTAAACTGGAAGTCAGTAACAGAAGGATATTTAGAAACCCCCCCCCCATCATGTTTCTCAGCTTTTTGGCTAAAACTAGCATGGGAAGTCCCAAAATACTCAGAGATTAAGCAATATACTTCTTAGTAACAAGTGGACCAAAAAAGAAATTGCTAAAGGAATTTTTAAATATATTGAACTCAATAAAAATTCAAGCATAAGTTTTCAAAATTTTAGGGATACAGTAAAAGCAGTGCTTAGAAGAAAACTCACAGCATTAAATGTACATATGTAGTATTAGAAAAGAAGAACTAAAACCAATCACCTAAGCTTTAACCTCAGAAAGCTAGAAAAGAAGAGAAAATTAAGTCCAAAAATATCAGGATAAAGAAATAATAAATATTAGACAGAAATCAATAAAATTGAAGGCAATAAATTAAATCAATAGAGAAAAACCAACAAATCCCAGAAGTTAGGTCTTTTGGGGAAAAAAATCAATAAAATTGATAAGCCTCTAGCCAGGCTAATTAACAAAACAAAAGAGGACAGAAATTACTACTAACAGAAATGAAAAAGGAGATATCACTACCGATGCCATGTATGTCAAAAGGATAATAAAAGCCTACTATGAAAAACTCTATTCTCACAAATTGGATAACCTAAATGAAATGTACCAATTCCTTAAAAGAGAAACCCTGTCAAAACTTACATGAGACCAAACAGACAATCAGAATAGAACAGTTTTTTCTCTATTAAGCAAACTAAATCAATAATTAATAACCTTCCCAGGCCAAGATGGGTTCACTGGTGAATTCTACCAAACATTTAATGAGGAATTTATGCCAATTCTCTACAATCTCTTTAAGAAAATAGAAGCAGAGGGAATACTCCTAATGCATTCTATGACGCTAACATTACCCTAATATCAAAAGCAGACAAAGATATTACAAGAAAATAAAACTAAAGACCAGTAACTCCAAGGAACACAAATGCAAAAATCCTCAACAAAACATTACCAAGTTAAATCCAATGATCTACAAAAATAATTATACACCATGACCAAGTCAGATTTATTTCAGGCATCTAGGACTGGTTCGACATTTCAGAATCAATTAATATAATGCATCACATCAAAAGAAGAAAAAGAAGTTACAGAAGAAAACTCACATGATCAAATTAATACATGCAGAAAAAGCATTTGGCATTTATACCTACATTACACAGTAACATCGCACTCAACAGTGAGAATCTAGAAGCTTTACCACTAAGATCAGGAACAAGGTAAGGATTTTCCCTCTTACCACTGCATTGCAGCAAAATACTAGAAATAGTATCTAATGCAATGAGACAGGGGAAAAATGTATACAGATTAGAAAGAAAAAATAAAACTGGCTTTGTTCACAGAGACATTTATGTGAAAATGTGAAAGAACTGACAAAAAAATTACTGGAACTAGCAAGTGATTATAGCAGGGTTGCAGGATTCTGGTTAACGCATAAAAGTCAATCAATTTCTTACAGACTAGCAATTGGAACAAGGGAAATTTGAAATTAAAAACCCAATACCATGTTACATTTTTATTCCAGAAAATGTAATACTTAGGTATAAAACAACAAAAATTATATAAGATTTATAGGAGAAAATTATAAAATTCTGTTAAATCAAAGAATTAAATAAATGGAGAGATAGTTATTACATGTTGATTGATAGGACCTCAATTTTGTGAAATTGTCAGTTATTCTTAACTATCTCTCTAGATTCAATACAATCAAAATCAAAATCTCACCAAGTTATTTTTTAGATATTAAAAAACTTATTCTAAGGTTCACAGAGAAAGGCAAAAGGCCCAGAATAGTCATTGAGTATTGAAGGAAAAGAACAATGTTGAAGAATTGACACTACTTAATTCAAGACTTACTTACTATAAAGCTACAGTAATCAAGACAGGTGGTATTATGAACTAAAAAAAAAAGATGAATGGAACCAAGTGAGGAGTCTGAAACAGACCCACATGAGCATGGCCCACTCATCTCTGAAAGAGGAGCAAAGGAAACGTAATGAAGAAAAGTCTATCTTTTTAACAAATAGTACTGGAACAACTGCATGTTCCAACACACAAAAATGAAAGTAGGTACAAACCTTACACCTTTCACAAAAATTAACAAAATCGATCACAGACCAAACATAAAATGCAAAAGTATAAAAGTCTTAGAAGATAACATAGGAAAAAAATGTAGATGACCTTAGATTTGGCTTTGATTTTTAGTTGCAACACCCAAGGCATGATCCATGAAAAGGAACTAAAAAGCTGGACCTGATTGAAATAAAAATATCTGTTCTGTGAAAGACGCTGTCAAGAGAATAAAAAGATAAGCCACAGACCAAGAGAAAATATTTGCAAAACATATAGTAGAAAAGAGATTGTTATCCAAAATATACAAAGAATTCTTAGCACTCAATAGTAAGAATATAGACAAGGCAATTACAAATATGTGAAAGACCTCAGCAGACAATTTGCCAAAGAAAACAGACAGGTGATGAATTATCATATAAATGATGACCCACATCATATGTCATCAGGGAAGTGAAAGTTTAAACAATTAGGTACCATTACGCACCTACTAGGGTAACCAAAAATCTAAAATATGGACAAGTGTTCAAATGCTGGTGGAGATACAGAAAACCAAGAACTCTCATTCACTATTGGGTGGAATGTGAACTTGTGCAGCCATTTTGGAAGATAGTGTGGTGGTTTCTGACAAAGTTAAACATACTCTTACCTTATGATCCAGCAGACATGTTCCTTGGTTTTTACCCAAAGGAACTGGAAACTTAAGTTCACATGAAAACCTGCACATGGATGTTTGTAATGGCTTTGTTAGAAATTGCCAAAACCTGGAAGCAACCAAGATGTCCCTCAGTAGGTGAATGGATAAATAAGCTATTTATTCATATAAATATCTCTTTCAGGTGAGAGAAACACTGGCTTTTTTCTTTTTTTTTTTTTCAGTTTTTGATGGGGGCTGGGTTTGCACCAGCCACCTCTGGCATATGGGGCTGGCGCCCTATTCCATTGAGCCATAGGCGTGGCCCCATCGCCTATATTTTGGTTGCAGTTGTCATTGCTGTTTTAGCTGGCCTGGGCCAGGTAGGAACCTGCCAGCCTCAGTGTATATGGCTGGCGCCCTACCCACTGAGCTAAGGGCACCACCCAACCTGAATGTTTTTGTTTATGATTATTCAAATATTTATAAGTTCTGCCATTTTCTGCATGCATATTATACTTCAACTAAAAATATAAATTTAAATTCCTATGGTAAAATCGAAGTACTATTCAATTTAACTGATTTTTAAATTGAAGTAATTTGGGCATGACTTGTTAGAGTGAGGTCGTTCAAGTAGATAGAACTGGTCAACGTATTAGAGGTAAAAGTATATAAATTATATATTTAATAATCATTTTCTTTGGTAATAATTGGTTTTTCGTTTAGTAATCAGTTTCATTAGTGGGCAAATAATGGTAAACATTAAGTTTACAAATTTATAACTTCTACAGTCTACTTTTCTTGCCTTTTTAGATTTTATTTGTGGTTTATCTGATGCCTTCTTTGTTTATTAAAGACTAGAGACAATTCAAAGAACAGTTTCCAAAGTAATTTTTTAAAATACAAGAGTGAAGACTAAAATAAGGCAAAAGCTGTAAATAAAATTACAACTGGAGAGATTTTTTTCAGTTTAAAAAAAAGTGAAAAGCAGAATCTACAGAGTAACCATTCCCAGGGGAAACAAATTAAGAGAGAAAAACTGAAACCCCTACTGGCATTTTCTAATTTAAAGGACATGAGAAAAGAAAATGTTATTTAAATATTCAGGTAAATAAGAAAAAAATTAAAAATGATCCACAAGGGACAGAAATAAAATTGGCTTTGGCTTCTACACAACACTAAAGGCAAGAAAACAATAGGAAAATGGCTACAGGCACAGGGTGGTTGGGAAGAAGATTATTTCCTAAGGAATATCTTTGCTTTAGGCTGTCATTTGTTGGAAAAGACAACAGAAAGATACTATTAAATATACAAAGACTGAAAATATATTATCCAAGTACCCTTATTTAAATACTTACTCAGGACATACTCAATGTTAATAAGAATTAAAATAGAGAGCTAATTTCCTTTGGATACATGCCAGACACACAATTGCTGAATCATATAGCAGTTCTATATATTTTTTTTTTGGGGGGGGGGTTGGCTTTGTCAACAGTCATGGTATTAAATCTCATGGCTATACCAATTTGAACCCTCATCAATAATGGTTTATTTTTCTTCATGTTTTTGCCAGCATTTGTTTTGTTTTGCTTTGTTTTGTTTGTGGTAACTGTCACTCTAAGAGCTGTAAGGTGATCTTATATCTTCTTGCATTTTTTTATTTGACTTTTTTCTTTTCACGATATAATCTTACTGTGTTGCCCAGGCTAGATTGCATTGGCATCATCATAACTCACTGCAACCTCAAACTCCTGGGCTCAAGCAATCCTCCTGCCTCAGCCTCCCAAGTAGCTGGGATTTCATTTGTATTTTTCTCATGATTATTGATGCTGAGTATTTTTTCACAAACGTTTTGGGCATGTGTGTCTCTTTGCTCATTTTTTAATCAATTTATCAATATTTATTTACAAGAGATATCTGCATGTTTACTGCAGCATATCCAAGAGCAACCACGGATATTACTGCACAGTAACCAAGATATGAAGTCAACCTGAGTGCCCATCAACAGACGAATGGATCTACCATTGTGGGCGTATATATGTATATGTACATAAATATTACTCAGCCTTATAAAAGAAGGAAATCCTGACATTTGCATCTTAGAGGACGTTATGCTAAGTAAAATAAGCCAGACACAGACAGCCAAACACTGCAAAATCTCACATATCTAAAAATTCACAATCAAAAAACTCAAACTCATAAAAGCAGAAAGGAAAATTGTGGTTGCCAAGGGCTGGGGGTGGGGAAAACGAGCAGATGTTGGTTAAATGGTTCAAAGTTTCAGTTCTGTAGAATGCGTAAATTCTGGAGATCTGATGGCCAGCACTTTAACTACAATTACTGGGTGGTACGCTGGAAATTTGCTAGGAGCTTACAATAAAAGTTCTCACTACACAAAGAAAAAAATTGTAACTATGTGATGTGATGATATATTAATTAGCTTGATTGTGGTAATTATTTTACGGTGTACACATTTGTCAAAAAATAATGTTTTCATCTTAAATATATATAAGTTTTGCCAATTGTATCTCAACGGATATGGAGAAAGAAGGAAGAAAGGGGGGCAGAGGAGGGAGGGAGAGAAAGAGTTCAAACATGAAGAATCTACAAGTAACAAACTACATTGAGCAATGTTACTATTTAAACCAACGGTGTTGTCAAAAACAGTTACTGAAGTTACACACATATAGTAAATTCAGAACAGAAAAATTTTAAACACAGTAGAACCTCCATAGCTAACTACCTCCCTACATTGACCACCTCCTTAAGTTGACCTAATTTTCATAGACCAGACATGCACCACATGAACATATCAGTACAGTACACCTAGCCTTATGTTGACTAGTTTGCTGGTCAAATTACTGAAGTTCTCACCAACTGCCCTCCCATTGTGGGATCACACCTATGGTGCATCTTAGAAGGGTACTGGTGAAACTTACTAAATGTAGAATGCCAATGTCTTCATATAGTGATTAAGAAAATGCCATGAAGGCTATGTTTAACAGTTCGATGAAAATATTTCAGATTGTATATGAAGTCAGCACATTGTGCCCCATGGTTGCACTAATGTACACAATTATGATTTAATAAAATTTAAAAAAAATAATAAAAAAATTACAAAAGTTCTACTGTAATTCTTAAAATAAAAGTAGTATAAGTATAATTCAAGTATAACAAAACTTTTTAACAGAAGCAATGGTTTTTAAATCATGTATCTAATTTTACATGTCATGAATAAAAACAGGAGCATGGATCCAAGTAAAACTGGATTCTAATCCTTCCCTATTACATCCTCACCATATTAACTAAGGCAAATTATTGATTTTTCTGAGCTCCAACTTTCTCATCTATAAAATACCCACCTTATCTGTATTACTCTGAGGGATCAGGTGAAAGAACAGGCTAAAACCCTTAATCATAGTAGATACTTGGTAAATAAAGTTCAAGTTCTCTGGAGGTCATTATGTTGAGTGAAATAAGCCAGGCACAGAAAGACAAATATCGCATGTTCTCACTCATATGTGGAAACTAAAAAGTTAATTTCAAGAAGGTAGAGGGTAGAATGACAGACACCAGAGGCTGGCAAGGGTGTGTGGGTGGGAGCAGGGATGAAGAGAGGTTGATCAGTGGGTACAAATATACAGCAGACTAGGTTGCCTACAGTTGCAACAATATACTGCACACATATTTCAAAGCAGCGAGCCCAAAAGACTTGAAATGTTCTCATCTCACAGAAATGATAAATGCTCAAGGTAATGGATACCCCAAATACCCTGACTTGATCATTGCACAGTCTATGCATGTACCACATTATCGAGCATATCCCACAAATATCTAAAATACTATGTATCAATTTTTAAAAAGAGTCCAGGTTCCCTCTCCCCACTGTAGTCTTTCCCAGGAAAACAATTTTTCTTAGTCTTAGAAATCATTCTCATGCTCTTTTATTTTCATCCACCGTCAGTTACCACTTGGCCATGGCCCTGTTCTTCCAAGTGTGTTCTCACTTACTTGTCCCACATTACTTTACGCCCTTCAAAACCACCAGATGCCTTAGAGGGCATCCCGAGTGCTCCCATTCATGTATGTAATTGTCTCACCTTTCCCGTCGGATGACAACGAAGTGTCATGACATGTATATCATCAGTTAAAAGTAACAATTATTTTCTATCTCATGTATTTTTATTATTCTTAAAAATTCGCTTTTTCCATCTTAAATGAAGCTAAATCTTTTCTAATGAATTTACATTCCTCAGAATGTTTATACTTTAAATTGATCTAAAGTTAATAAAAATTCAAATTATCCATATACTTAATTCAAAATCTAAAACTCAGGTTATTTCTCTGCTTCCTGTAAATTGTTTCTTCAGCTATAATAACCTAGAACAACAGCAGATTTTCACCAATCACTATAGAAATCAAAAGAATTTGATGCTTACACCTTCTACCCTAAAGAGAAAATTTGTAAAACTAAAGTTTTCAAGTCATGTTTAAAGAATATTTTAATATTCAAAGGTCTTTTAATAAAATGAACATTTCAGTATCCCTGAAGTTCTATCTGTTTCCTATACCCATTTGATCATAGTAATTATAGAACTTGCATTGATATAATAATCTGGTAGTTCATTCATAATAAGGAGAGAATACCCTGCTTATGATTATTATATCAAGAAAAATATAAAGAAACACATATGTGACATATTGAATTCAGGTGAAAACAATTGCTAAATTTCCAAATTACATGTTGGTAATTTTTACAAATTATTTTTTATTTCTAGGATCCACCTAAAGCCTCTACTATCCTGAACTTTTGGAAAGGATTAATCTTAAGCTAATCTTTTGGAGGATCACTCATAACCAGAATAAAAAATCACCCAGTCTTACATTTCTCAGAAACTCACATAATGACTCATCCCTCTCCTCCCTCAAGCTTTTCTTTTTTGTCCACGTGATGCACAATAAAGGATACTCCCACGAGACTCCAATATCCATTGGCAAGAGCTTATTTGGTCAGTTGAAGCAGAGAGTAAGCCTTCACCTATGTTATAGAAAATAGACTCCACAGTTACACGTGCAGGCTCTGAATGACCTAAGGTGTTCTACTAAAAAGCAATACAACTGAACAAATGATCCACATGGCATTGTACATAAAAGAGGCACACAACTCTACTTTTTTCTGATATTTATTATGAGAACCTGTTCTTAGTAATGAAATTTCAAAAAATATCTTTCTCAGACATTGCTAAGAATGTTACTTTTTTTTTTGCAGTTTTTGGCCTGGGCTGGGTTTGAACCCACCACCTCCCACATATGGAGCCAGTGCCCTTCGAGCCACAGGTGCCGTCCCAGAATGTTACTTCTTCTTTTGAGCTACTTGAACCCAAAGATCACAGCCACCGTGTACTCTCAGGCATTCCTACTAGACTGTGATAGTTTATGGAATATACAACCCAATCCTCATGGACACAAGGTTGCTTGCAAATACCCAGGCAATGTTCACTCTAACCAAGATTTCCCATTAATAAAGTAAAATAAGCAGCAAAACCCTATTAGCTCATCTTAACATCTTTTTAGCCAAAAGAGTTGATTTAAATTACCATTCTTGAATTGAGTAATGAAACCATCACAGAAAGAAATACCCAGGTGACAAAAATTTGAGAAAGTCATATTGGAAAAAAAAAACACATAAAGTAAGTTCAGTAGTTGGGAGTAATTGATAAGTGACCCCAGCAAGAAAGAAATAAGCTGAGTCAATTTTAGATGTGTGTTTATACCCAAGAGGCAGAATTTTAAGTGAGCCAAAGCTAGCATAGGATATTGTCAGTGGAGGTTAATATAATACAATCATAACTCAAGGCAAATGCATGGGTTCGCATAATTTTTCTCATCACTTGGATTTTAAAAACAGTGGTCTGGATAGAAACTCATACTTCTTTTTATTATTTTTAGTTACAGTCTCTTCTGAGACCTCAATGATAACAGATTTTTCTAAATCTGTTTCTTTTTTTGTACATCTTTTCCCAGGAATAGCTAAATATTTGGTTTCTTCTAGATGGAACCTAATTTTCATCTCTACTTTAGTAGTTTATTAATTAGTCACACTCATTGATTGGACCATCTCTAAGAGAATAAATTATTTTTAATGCACATTACAGAGAGAAAAAATGTGAGAGTAAGCAGTCCAACTTCTGACACGTTGGCAGCTCAGGGGAGAGTGAGCATTAATGAAGCATCTCACCCGGGTCACTAATTTGCATCACAAGCAAGTTAGTGTTCATAACTTCAGAAGTTCTTTGCCATCTGGAAATGGTTTGATGACCTGGGAGAGGTGAGTTACTCTGTCCTGTTCCCGGGCACAGGTGCCCAGTCAGCCCTGATTGACACTTGAAAGGCTCTTTAGGGTAGGCCAAAGGTTAAATGGCCACAGAGAGCAGGGTTATGTTTCACACACTTCAACAGAGGCTTCTCCCAACAGGCTGGACTTCTCTGCTTCAACGATCCCTGAAGAGTTGAATGAAAGGGGAAGAATGACAGCAAATTCAACAGAGGAAACCACAGTTCATGTCAAATGGGCATACAGGCCGCCTCACTTTCAACACTTTCAAAGCAACCTCTTTTAACTAGTCAATTTGGATCTTCATAGGAAACTGTATAATACTTATCTACTATAATTACAAGCTTACAGGAATTCCTCAAACGGTGCAATTAGCTCAATAGAAAGTAGGTGATAGCCTATGGTCAAATGTCTCTGCTCATCTAACACTTAACATTTAGTCAAAGGCTGTTACTATAAATTCATCATTGTTTCTTCCAAACTATGCTTAACATATGTTATTCTTTCATTGTATAACTAAGCACATACAGAACACATAAATATGTTAAAGTTGAGGGAAAATAGTCCAGGATATATATCCTTTTTCCCAGAAAGTTCTAGTGCTATTTTGCAAACAAATAATAAAAACTTAATATGTGTATATGGTTTCTATATAAACTGAGAGAAAAATATATTCATGACTTAAAAATGTATTTAATTTTTAAAAATTTTGCTCAAAAATAATTAGAACAGGTTTTTAAGTGCTTTCAGTAAGTAAATAGAAATGTACAAATCAATTATAATTAATGTAACATTTTTTACTATCTAGAAAGAATATCTTTTATTATATTTTCTTACTTTTTTAACAGTAAATAATTATATGCTTTAGTCCAGATAGTCCTGATTTTCAGAAGGACCACAGAAGAAACCCCAGTTCCTTACTTAACACATAGTCACAGACCTTTCTCCAATGCTGATGCTATGAGAGGAGATAACAGCTGTATTGCTGTATTGTGGAGTTTCTAGTTCGGGAAGATGTATTGGAAATCACAGTGCATATGGTGGATGTAATTGGATTCAGAAGACAGCCAATTCATTCCTACAATAGGGTACATGAGAAAAGGATTTTATTTTGTAGATGTATGTTCACAATCGGAATCCAAAATCACTGATTTTTTGTATGTTTTACAACATGGTCTGATCAAAATGTGATTTTATAAAACACTAACAACACCCCTGTCTAATCTGGATTCATATGGATTGGATCTTCTATTTAGTTTTACATTTTTCTTCCTAAAATTTATAAACCTGATTACAAATCACTGCTGAGTGACATTCGGGAGATATTGCAAGGGCGTCTACCCTCCCTCTCTTGTCAAGTGTGCTTCAGTGGAAGGATTATTGATGGAAGCCTGAGACATAGAGGAAGAAAAATTAGAGCTGTGAGGTATAGAATTGCAGAAATTGCATCTATACAAACAGCTGAAAGCAAGATGATATTCTGATCAAATGTTTCCTGTTTCAAAGAACTCTCTAGAGTCCCATTTACTCCTGACAAGTACTAACAGCGCTTACAAGTTTTCTTCAACGTGGTTGAATTGCTCAAATTAAGAAAATAGTTTTAGTTAAAAAGAAAGCTGCAGCAGGACTTGAAAACTATAGAACAAAACTTGAAAAGGGTTTTGTCAGACTATAAGATCTATCTCTGATGCCTTAATATGCAAAATAAAACTATGAAATAACTGACTCTTGCTTAATTCTATAATGCAAGAAAATTATTTCAGCTAGTCATAGGCATGAACAAAAAGGGTTCCAACAGATCCTTCACAGATAATGCTAAAATATCACCCCTTGAGAAAGCCTAACGTGTACATTTCAGGAGAAATAATTTGTAAATGTCCATTTCCCCAAAACAGCCCCCTCCTTTATATTAATAATTCTATTTTTGTTTTCCTGATTCCTAGTTGCAAGATTTTTTTCAAAGTGTGCTTCCAGGTCATTAGCTCAACAGGATGTTTATAATATCTCCTTGATAAAGGGATACAGTGTTAAAATCAAGAAATCTTCAAACTATTCGTTAACTAATCAGATCTTTTGCATGTACTCCAGCAATTCTCAGAGTGCACTTTGAGTGCACTACACTTTTCATATGCTAGTTGTGATGGTCCATAATGGAGACAAAATATTCTGTTTCCAAACTCATTTGTCAATAAATGTTCCCCTTTTTTTGTGGAATTACTGACTACTGTTCCAAGAAATATATCCAGTATTACAATATTGTAGGCTCGAGGCTGGGACTATTAGCATTGAAAGCCCCTGGCTGTTTTTTCAAAGACCAACATCACCAGTTATTTGATGTTATGAGAAATGTACGGCAGGATAAAAACACTGTCTCAGTGACTGCAATTTCATCCCCACCTTTCCACATCAGCACACCCCACTCCTGTCAGCGGCATTAGCAGGCTTACCATCAGACAGGTAATCACAGAGTGCTCTTGTAATCACAGATGTTCATGCTGCCCACCCATACTGACATGTTCTCCTGAAAACATACCCTAGACATAAAAAGTAATGTTCTTTTCTATTTTTATAACAGCTTCTCTTATTTGCCTTTGCAACATGCTATTACTATGCTGAAAGATTGTTACTTATGTCCCCATAACCTTCCTGCCTTCTCTCAGTTACCTTTCATGCTATGACCAAAAACTTCGCCATCTAATGTTTTTCTGAAAATAATTTTTTCTCAGATTTGCTTTATAAAAAATGTCTAGCTTCACACCACTTTTATTGTCCATTCAACAACAAGTGAAAGTTGACACGTCTCTCATTTGGAAATAAGAATTTGGCCCCGCAGGATGTATACTACATGTATTAGCTTGGGAAATGAAATCATCTCTTCATTACTAACACTTTGTAATTATCACTTTGTACCCACTATTGATTTTTATGATAACCTTCATTTAATGAGCATCTACTCTGTGCAAGAGGTATTGCTCAGTACTTTATACAAATTGTCTCCACATATTGACCTTGTCTTGTAGATGAGGAAATAAAGTCTCAGAGAAAGTAAATTTATCACCCAAAATCACAGTTATTGCATGACAAGCTGAGCTTTAAATCTGTATTTCTCTGATTTTTAATTTTCCTTTCTTCTTTGGATATCAACCAAGCATCTACATCATCATTTCTAACAAACCCCTTAATAAAGTAATAATCACACATTATCAAAGTAAATGAAGGGTACTCATCCCAGCCAGAGTTGCCGTTTATTTTGTCTTCTAACAATAAGTAAAGGACTCAAGCTTTTGTGAAACTGGGCCTGAATTGACAGATAAGGAGAATTAAACAAAAAACAGAAAACCTCCAGGATGTACTGAGTTTTGTAGAACTCTCCAGGGGTGTCTCACCTGCAGCCCGTAAGCCACACAGAGATTATTTGAGGCCCTTTTTGCTCATCATAATGTTGGAAATCATGAAAATTATGCACAGACCTTGTCTTTGCTCATCAGCTTTCATTAGTGTTTGTATATTTAGTGTATGGCTCAAGACAACTCTTCTTCTTCCGATATGTAGCAGGAAAAAAAAAAGGCTGGACATCTCCGCAAAATAAGCAGAGACACTGCACTCAGCTTACTTTAGAGCCACTTCAGCTACACTTCCTCTTGGCACATTACATATGGTACTTTTTAGGGAATGTAGCACAGTATGTTCTTTTAAAAGTATTGGAGCCCTCAGAAGAGGACTCTTCCCTCCATATTCTGGTTAATAAATCTTGGGCTGTGAAGTGAAATGCAAGAGAATTATTGTGTAAGAAATGTCCCTTTATCAGCAAATGTGCTAACTAGTCAGGTGGCAAAGTGTCAGTGTTCATAATTAGGCAGAACTAAAAGGTCATGAGAGATAGAAAAGTAGCTGAGGCTACTATGACATGAGTCTGTTAAATGACTTTCTCTTTGAAAAAATACACTGTTATCAAATATCAAATATCTTGGCTATGTGTCACCTTAATCCGCTTTTCTGCTTCACTTGAACTAGCATGCCCTAGCTGTGGTATGGACTAAATAATCTATGTGTCTGGGAATAATCAGACTTTAACACCCGAATACTTGAGGCCCCCTGTAAAAGACATTGATTAACTTCTGCTAATTACAATAATGTGAAAGGGGAATGGAAACTAACATGCATTAAGTACCTACTATGTGCTAGGGACTCGACAGATATTTTGACAACATTACTGCGTTGATCTTTACAACTGCATGAAACAGGTGTTCTTCAAATAAGAATTGCTAATCAAGTGATGCCTTTTCTCCCCGGATCTATCACCTCCTATGACATTCAGCCAGGGTTTAAAGTGAGATTTGCTGGCTCCAAAGACTGCACTCCTTCCATGACCCAGTCTGCCTCCTTTTTGTTATTTTCACGTTGTTACCGTCTTCTTGCATCAAAGAATGCTGTATAACCTCGGAGGAGACCACAGAGACCTCTTAGTTAACCCTTCAGTTTAAACGGGAGGAAATTTAGGCCCTCAGAGGATTTATAACAACCCAAGTCAAAAGCTTCTTAATGTCGGAATGAGAAATTAAATCTAGGTTGTGTGATTCATGGTCATTTTGTCTCTTTGCTACATCCCACTGGTTTCCTGGCAGTCTTTTAAACCATAGTTAAAACTGGCTCAACACATTCTACAAATACAGCGTGTGCCATTCACATCGCCGTCCCCAGCATCCCAGGTCAAAGCTGTTTCCTAGTTTTCCACCTGTTTTGAAATATAATTACATTGAAATAACCATTTTTTTTTTAAGTAGCTAAAGAAAAAAGTATTTGTATTAGAACAGCCAAGATAAGATTGTATGCATAAGAATCTATCCCAGACCACAGAGCAGAGTATACCGTGTTCTTCCCTCTGTCTAAACTGGACTGTTAGGGGCCTCTGAGTGGTGATTTTTCCGGGTTCTTGGTGATCACCAGGAGAAAAGAATTTCAGTAGGCACCACGCACCACCACGTAAGCCAGGCGAGTAACAGCTGTTTAAAATGAAAGCGAACGTGTACTCGGAGAGAGAGCAGGCAGGCTCAAAAAAAGCAGAGGCGCCAGGAGGAAGTGGTTTGGGGTCCTTTGCGGTGTTTCTAATCCAGGGGGGCGGGATATTTAAGTCTAAGAGCTTGCTTTTTAATAAGAATTTGAATAGTAAATTCCTAGCATTGGGTTTCCTCCCATTTTCATACTTTATATAGTTGTCTCGGAACTGTCATGGTGATTTCAAGGGTGGAGAAATTTTAACCGCATAATGTAAATGATACTATAATTAGCTAAAGTTCATGTAAGGGGACAGAGATAGCTGATGAGCCAGTTGAAGCTGGTTCTGGCCAGTGGTTACCAGCACCTCCACCCCCACCCGGTAGCTTCTACCTGCATCTGGTCTCAGCGCTGTCTCCCAGTCGCCCACTCCGATACGCCCACTGGGAAACTCCGCACACTTACAGGCCTCCGTCAAAGTCCTGTCTCGGCCTCATTTCTTCCAGGAGGCATTTAGTGAGAATCCCTTCACCATAGCTCCCCACTTTAAAAAACTAATTAATTCGTATGCTAACTACTCCGCGTTGTATACATAATTCTATTATTCTACTTACTGAACTACATTTTGATTTATTTTGTTTGTTTGCTTACCTTGATTGTTAGATTGCAGACAGCAAACGTATTTTATCCATCTCTGTATAGTCAGAATCTCACACAGTATTTGGCCACATAGGTGCTGAACCTGTATGTGCTGAACACAGTTTAACTGCAGTGACCTGCCCTGAGCTGAAATTCTTTAAATGTAATTGGCAGCTGGTCCCATCTGACCAATCAGGTTTCGTGACCAATGTCCAGGCACTTCAGGTCTTGGTAAGTTAAGTTTTTGAAACTACCTGACTGAGGAAGCATTTAGTGCCTTCTGTTTACACTGTCAGGAAGGCCTGGGTGACTGACAGGATGAGACGGATGAGCATAGAGGGTCCTCATACAGCTGCAAGTTGGCTTATTCGGGACACAATGTTTTCTTCACACCTTGGCCTGACGCTTTAGCTGGATTACGATAAGCACTAGAAGCACAGAGGCAAAGAGGCAGAAAATTAGACATGCCACACATCTAAATATAGCAGGAGAGAAAGTCTAAGGCTCCAAATAAGCATTGCTGAGCAATTCTTTACCTTAGTCCTTTACTGGTATAGTGTCAAATATTCTTTTCAAACAACTACATGAAATTATTCTGAAATGTTTTAGTACATTTTGATGAATTTTATTTCAAAATACAGGGTATCCCAAAAGTCACCCCTAAAATCACTATATACAGGGAAAATGGGAAGTTGTAACTGAATGTACCTTTTTTACAAAACATTCATTATAAAATTTTACAAAATATTTAGCAAATATTCTTGTCATGTTGGACATCTCTTTGTAAAGTTCTATAATGACTATTTTGTAAATAAAGGTACGTTTATCTATATTTTCCTAATTTCCCCATGTATGACAACTCTATGGGCAACTTCTAAGACATGCTGTATAGTATTTTCCATGGATACATTTTATGATTAAAATATGTAAGTTGTTCAGGTAAACCTTACGCAAATTTTCTAAGTTTCCAATGATTGCTATGGTCAAACTACATGGCAAGAGGGACTCATTTTGTGTACATGAATAGCAAATACTTTGTGGAGAGATGTAAGGTGGAAGTAAAATATTGCACTAAAATAAATAGAATGTATAATGAACCACAGTGAAGTAGTGAGGAACTACACAATTACGCAAAAGTAACCTCAAAGCATTGAATGCCTGGAGTATAGAAATGGTAATAGAGACAATCTCTTTTCTATGGCCACAGAAGAAGAAGTACACTTTTTAGAATATCTAAGGCTAGAAAGAAAAACTCAGGTTCTCCCTATGCCATCGGTTACGGCCAAAATAATGATGGATTGATAGCTTCAGTGGAGACAAGCACCTTGTAAACGAGAAAGCCCACTCCAGGAGGACATTATTCCCTTCAGAAGTAAAGTTTCAGCACCATGGATCATATATCTTTCAAACTTTTTATAACATAGATGGATGTAAATGAAACATACCCACATATATTTCAACCTCATCTCAAATCCAGGCGTGGAGTAGGTCAGGGAGTTATTTCAGGAAGGCGTCATATAAAAACAGAATGACTAAGTTGTGGTTCGTAAAAGCTAAGAATGTCTGAGATATATATAAATATTTAAGATTTGGGGGAACATATAAATAGTGCCTAGATATACTTCATCAAAAACATCCTCTTTGTATATAAACTTTAAATGTACCATGGAAAAGTCTTAATAAAAAGCTACCCTTTCACATTTTTTAAATAATTTTTCCAATTGCAGCAACTTTTCTGTCTTAAATCTGACTATGGGAACCGTATGATTACGAAGATAAGGATGTAAAATTTCTGATGTTAGAGCACGTTATTTTCAGAAACAAATTCAAGAAGAGACTAAATCTGTTACATTTGCTCCATGGTCTCAACATTAAAGAGGTATACATGTCACACTTAGTGCTTTCAAATAGGAAATAAAATAGGAAACCAGCAAGTCACTCTGATACTCCCTACCTTCTTAAAAAAAAAAAAAAGCTCAGTTTCCTACAACGTATCTACTAAGAAGAAAAATAGAAAAGTTTAGGAAGTTTAATAATTTACTTATTGAAGAATAAAAGAATGAAATAGTGTGTGTAATTTTTACTGTCTGATCAGAATTTTAAAATAAAGATTATTTAGTTGAGATGCAGGAGAGTGACAAGGGCTGGGGAGATGCAACTTGAAAAAGAGATTTGGAGCTATACCTACCTGGAGGTAATAGTTGAAGGCACAAGTGAGAATGAGAACTCCCAGAGTGAGATCTCAAAGAAATGGCCTCTGATTCCCAGACCAAGAAAGGGTGAGATGCGAAGCACACAGATTCATAATGAAATACTGTAGCCTCTATTTTTACAAGGGCAGGGGGTAGAAAAGAATCTCATTAGGCAGCTAATTTCCCCTTCATTCCTCCTGAGTCAGAATGCTGAGCTGGTTCCCATCTGATCATTGTTATCACATAGCTTTTCAGCTACGTGAGGCTCCTAAGTCACAGAAAGTGTGCGCCAAACTCAGACAAGCAGAGAAATTCTGTGGTAATTACCTGGGGGAAGCAATGCTAACCTATCTGCTAGAATAGTGCTCTCTGAGGTAAACTACACTTGATAATTCAAATGGCTCCAATTCCTACTTCCCACATGCCTAAAATTTAGAATATTTTCTTTTAAAGTCATCCAGAGCCTTTTAAAAGAATGGATAGAAATTTAAGAATTCTTATTTTTATTCTTTTTTCTCTTATAAACATCCTCCATAGAATTTGACAAAAAAAAATTCATACACACCAAGCTTCTATGTTTTGACAAAATGAAAATAAATATACATACATATATTCCCCCCCCCTCTTCCTTCTGGCCTACCTTTCCCCATTACTAAGAAAAAATAAGCCAGGCACCATTTGACCTTTCTATTGTTACAAATGTCAGCATTCATTCATTCCTTCATTTATTCAATCAACAAATACCTTTTCGTGTCCTTGTGGATAGGCCACGTCCTAGTCTGAAAAAGGCAGAAAGTGCCTCTGCTCTCATGGAATTCACACTCAGAGAATAATGTTTCCCCTAATTACAGTAGATTCTGATAAACAGAAATGAAGAAATCAATAAAAAAAAGAAGGAAGAATTAGAAAAGGACAAGACAAAGTTTCATGTTCTATATATGAAAAAGACCAAAAGATTCTATAAAATGTTGCTGATGTTTCAGATCATATGGTTGAGTTTGGCAGCAACAGGTGATTGTGTTGCTCTAATTCTCTAGCTCTCTAGTCAAATATTAACGAGGTGACATATGTCAACATGGCCTTAAAAAAATACAAGCAGGCGACACTGTAACAGCTCATATAGATCCAAAACAGCATTGGAAATAATCCATTCCTTCATTAGAGAAATGTATTGAACATCTTCATGTTTCACGCACTTTTCTAGTCTTAGAAAATTTAGCAATAAATAGAATTCCCGTCTTCTTGAAGCACAGCTGGGTTTCTGAACACATGAGCCGGTCAGATTGCTTCTGCAGTGACTGACTTTGGTGACGGCAGAACCAGCAGGACCAGCAGCTTCCCTAAGTGGTACCACAATTGCACCCCTTTTTTCATATCCCTGAATACAATAAATTGAGGAATGCTAGAGTTGGTGATCATCTATTCTAATATCTTTTATTTATAGATCTGTGAATAAGGCTCAGAAGTTTTAAGTAACATTCAAAAGTTATCCAGCAAGATATAACAATGAGGGCAGCACCTGTGGCTCAGTGGGTAAAGCTCCAGCCCCATATACCAAGGGTGACGGGTTCGAGCCCTGCCCCAGTCAAACTGCAACAACAACAACAACAAAAGATATAACAATGAGATATGAGAAATAATTCCTTGCCTATGCGCGCACATGTATCTGCACTGCTGAGGGGACGTGTAAGGAGCATGTCTGCTCTCAAAGAAGCAGCTCCCTCAATTCCTTAAACACTATTTCCTGCATTTTTCCTAGTAACAAATTGGATAGCCTACTGGTAGGGCATTTCTCATTTATCACTAAATTTGCTTTTGAGCTTTTAGACTGGGCAAACATTGAAAGCTCTAAAAGTTTTTTTTTATCTCTCGGTGTCCTTTCCATAAATTAAGATAACTCATTTTCTGTCACATTTCCCATAATTCAGGAAATGAGAATCAAATGTAATTTTTTAAAACTCACTGAAAAATCCTTTGACTTTCTTTTACTGTTCCTTTTTTTTTTATCCTCTGAAAAACATAAGACAAACTTCCAAAGCAGAGAAGTTAATCTTGTATCCTGACTACATTTAAAATAATTCAATCACATTCATTAATACAAAGATAGTGATAAACTCCCGCGTTAGTCTCAAACAACATGAGGTCATCAGCATATGAGGGAATCATATATTCCTGGTCATTAATCTTAATTTCAGAAATTGCATTTGAAGATTTAATTCTCTCTTCCTATGTCTGGACAGGCAATAAGAAATAATCTTTTCAGCTCTAATTGCATTTACTCCTATGACTTTATAAAAAGGACAACTCTAGTCACTATTTGCAAAAGAAAAAATATCACAGATAATCTTTATTATTACATTATGATTGCCAGTAACTGCAATAGCTAGACCTCCCTAGGAGACTGGAAAGCAAAGTAAAATAGAAGTTTTATTCTTAATGAAAATCACAGTTTTTGTCAAAAACTTATCAATTATTTGCCATCATTACAGATAAGTATAATGCAATGTTTTCCCTTAAGTACCCTACCTTCTATTTCAGTGGTTCTCAACTTTCCTAATGTCACTGCCCTTTAATACAGTTCGTATGGGTCGTGACCCACAGGTTGAGAACCGTTGTTCTATTTAAAGATGGAAGGTACATTAGCTTGCTCTGGATGCCATAGCAAAATACCACTGACTAGGTAGCTTCAACAACAGAAATTTATTTTCTCACAGTTCTGAAGACTGAAGGTCCTTGGTTTCTCCTGAGGCCTCTCTCCTTGGCTTCCAGATGGCCTCCTTCTCATTGTGTCCTCACATGGTCCTTTCTTCAAGCACATTACCCTGGTGTCTCTCCATATGATCAAATTTCCTCCTCTTACATAGACACCAGATTGGATTAGAGCCCACCTGAATGGTTTCGTTTTAACTCAATCATCCATTAAAGGCCATAACACTAATGCCACAATTTTAGGTCCCGGAGATTACGGCTTCACTGTGAATTTGAGGGGATACAATTCAGCCTACAAGGTCAGGCATTATATCTAAGTTTGATAAAGAATAATATATTATAGTAATTCAAGAGAAAATGCTTGCTAGGATATTGAGGCTCTGCACCAGGAGTCAGAACACTTGGGAAGGACGTGAAATAGCACTGATTTGTTACCAGTACAGGGCAGCATCTCTACTAGACACTTTACATGTGCTGTCCTGGCTAAACCACATGGAAACCATAACCCAACTGGTTAGCCCCATTCTATAAATGAGGAAACTGAGGCACAGAAAGAGAAAAAGATGTGTCTATGGAATAGAACTAGAAGATAGTGGGGCTACATTAAGAATGTAGGCTTATGATTAATGCTTACTTGGCTGCTACAAGAATGTTTCCTCTCTGGGAAATTTAGATGTTAATTCTGGGTCTGCCACTCCCTAGTTGCTTACTCTTGGATATCATGTAATTGACCTGGACCTCAACTTCTCACCAATAAAATAAGAAGTCTTTTTATCCTGCGGGTTTCCATAATCGCTATTACATTTTTTTTAATTGTTAAAGTAGTAAAACCCATAAATATTATTTGGAAGTTTTAAATGGAAAGTATTAAATGCAATTTGCCGCTCTATTAAAAGTACCATAAATATTTGGATAAGATTTCTTTCTGGTTCCATCTCCTCTAAATACGGGAAGATAGAGTTTCCTTTCTGTCTTGTTCATTTCTGGAGGAACGCAAGTGGCCATATCATTAGACACTCAGACCACATTAGCAAAATTGAAGTGAAACAAAGAGTACAATTACGTTCTATGAGGGTGATTATCTTGGTATTTGAAAGGTTTATTTGTCCTCTGGATTTTTATCCCTTAGGCAGGCCTGAGATATATCATTTGCACATGCACACACTCATGCACCAGTTTTAAGGGGGAAAAAATTAAATGGAATCTAAGTGCCCAAGCCAGGAGGAAAAAGACTCCAACCCTGGGGGAAATACCCACAGAGTAGATACAAAGGGATACTAAGAGAGAGGGAGAAGAGTACAGCCCCAGAGCAAAGGGCCTTCTTGGTCTAGATCCAAATGGACTTCTATTGGACCTAGAAGGGACTTGAACTGAAAATTCAAGGATGGTATTACCCCATTCTCTGGACATTGTGTGTTCATTCAACCACCCAAGACTTTCTAGTAATGGACTTTATAGCCTTCCAAAAAGTAAAGGTATAGCAAAGTGGTTATATAATATATCCTGGAATATGTACATAAAGGAATATATACATTTACAAGGTGGACATAAAGTTCATGTGCAATTTACTGTGTTAAACTAGAAACTACTTTAAATCACACAAGAGCTATACGTCCACCCTACATATACATATATGTGTGTGTGTATGTATACAAAAAAAATGAATTGCCTCTGGTTCTATCACTTACTAACTCTTAAACATTTTTAATAACATTATACAATTTGATTCCCTAATTTTAATGTCTCTATAATATCCAATTGAATAAGTATACCAACTGGTTTACACAGTTATTAGTCTATTTTTGGACCTTTGTACTATTTCCATTTTCTATGCTAATATAGCAGTGTGCCCAGTGAGGCAGACTATAATTTTTAAGAAAGAAAAATAGCCTATAAAAGTTACTATTAGTTTCTTGGTAAACTACTTTGATTTCCCTTGGTTATCCCTGGTTTAGGAGGATAAAAAAATGATAGTTCAGTTTACAATATAAAGCAGCAAGAATCCACCTAAGAATATAGCAGATTTGTTTTTAATATATGTGTCTAGAACGTGGAATACAGAGGGCTGGTGAAATTAGGCAGTACTTATCTCCCACAAAGTCAGCTGCTCTAAAAAGTTAGGTACAGCTGAGGACATTTTTAAAAGAATACCCTTTCCTCTAGGATAGTGGTTCTCAACCTTCCTAACGCCGTGACCCTTTAATACAGTTTCTCATGTTGTGGTGACCCCGAACCATAAAATTATTTTCATTGCTAGCAGCAGCTCGGAGTCATTGGATATGAATGTTAAGAGGAAATTTGACCTAACTCTGTACTCTTAAGCTGTTGAAGCAGCTTCATTCTTTAAAAGAATAATGCAATGAGTATCTTCCAAAAGAGTTTGCCTAATTATTTTTAATCTGCCTTTTTAATAGATTCCCAGAAACAGATAAAGGTAAATCACTGTCATTTCTAGATGTCAACAAAAAGTGTAAAGTCTGATAAGTTGTAAAGATGGTATACATCAATGTTCAAAGGAAGAAAAACCACTGTTTTAAAGAATGAGATGACATGAGACTTCATGGAAAATAAAGAGACTTTAATATAGATGATGAGGCAAGATTTGGAGTATAAAAAAACAGAAATGGTAAAAGTGTCCTCTCTCAGTATTCATTCATTTATACAAGTCATTAAAACTATCATATTGCAGCAATTGTGTAAAGTACTGAGGGAAACAAAGAATCATGTTGATTTTTAATTAATTAAAAAGTTGGCATACAAAGAGAACTTCAATTTGTATGTTCATTGTTCTTTTTTTCCTGTAGGGAAAAGAAAAAGCTAATCTTATTTATATATGGAATTTAGAAGGGCTCAGATCAAACCAAGCTTCCTTCTTTCATTCATTCATCTAATCATTCAGCATTTACCAGCACTGTATGGGTGAGGCACTCTGCTAAGTGGAGGAAATGATGTAAGATACGAAAAATTTCCTTTTGTTCTCATTTTAATATCCAGATACTTAGAGATGTTTCATATTATTTAACATAGTTATCTAAAGCAGGAAGAAAACCAAAAATCAGAAGAATAAGCAGATTTGGTAGTTTCAGATATCAGTTGACTTCTTTCTTCCTCCAGAAATTGTGAAAGTAAACAACTTTGCATTTAGCTGCTTTTTTTGTTTTGTTTTGCTGTGTTTTAATCTTTTAGAGACAGAGTCTAGTGCTGTTGCCATGCAATGGCATGATTGTTGCTCTCTGCACCTCCAATACCGGGGCTGTGGCAATTCTCCTACCACAGGCTCTCAAGTAGTTGAGACTACAGGTATATGCCATGCCCAGTTACTTGATTGATAGATAGATAGATAGATAGATAGATAGATAGATAGATAGATAGATAGATAATGGATGGATAGACAAACAGCTAGGTAGAAAAGACAATGTCTCATTATGTTGCCAGATTGACCTCAAATTCCTGGCCTCAAGTGATCCTCCTGCTTTAGCCTCCTACAGTACTAGGATTACAGACATGAACCAATGTACAAGACCTCATTTGGATTTTTTAAAAAGCATTTCTTTACCTCTACATTTAGGCACAGGATTTAGTACACTGTATCCCATCACTGCCAGGCTATATTAGCCCCAGAGAAAAACTGACAATGGTTCACAAAAAATGAAACCATCACATAAAACTAAAGAACCTTTGTAACACTGCTAGCTATTGGATTGATCAGAATTTACTACCCAGTATTTGGGGGCAGCTAACTTCATACAATGTTAGCCTACTTAAATCCAACTAATGTACCATAGAAGCATTGAGCAAAATTCCCACTCCTCTCTGGTAGCCATAAAGCCAACAATAGTCTGTTTATCTAAAAGCTTTCTTCTGTCCTTAAATCCCTTATTTTAAAAACCAAAAGGCTTTCCTAGAATTCTTTCCTTCAAGTAAGATTTATCTGGCTTGTGAACTTAAAAAATAATGCCTAATGTTAGGCACCAAGTTTTCTCTATTTCAATTATCCTCAATGTGCTGGCACACAGAGAATACTCAATCAATTTATATAGTTAAACAATATCTGTATTAATGATTAAATTTTTCCATTATATATAGTTTTTTTTAATCACAGCAAAGTTGAGATCTAATGTAAAATGATTGATCCCTGAAGGTCACTCAAAATAACTCAGATCTTAATACAAGTAGCTTTACATTTAAAATATGTTTTTGAGCACCTTTTAAGCAATCTATCAGTGGCAGAAATGGAAAAGTGTTAGAATTGCTTGTGATATATCTTTTATCTAAATTAATAATCTACCCAATGTAAGACAAATTTATCTATTTTATTGTTTTCCCTTTTGAAACAGTTGACCAATACTATAATGCTTACTTCTTATGGTAAGTGAGGAATGGAAAAATCATTTAGCCCAGAATTCACTGAGATAAATATACCTTAGATATAAAATTGAAATAATAGAGGACTCTGAAGCATAAGTTACTGGTTTTAGTAAGGAATACAAACCTTCCCCACTGTTCACATTACTCCCAGGAAATATTTTAAACCTTAGGGATTCACCCCAAGAATAATATTGAGAGGACTGCTACCCAGTTCTGGAGACTGGTACATCTGCTACCCCCTAAAACCCTTACACTGCTGGGTGGTGCCTGTGGCTCAAAGGAGTAAGGCGCTAGCCTCATATGCTGGAGGTGGCAGACTCAAACCCAGCCCTGGCCAAAAACCAAAAAAAAAAAAAAAAAAAACCTCTTACACTGCTATAACAGAATGAATTAGAAAAAAAAAAAAACTCTATAAGAGTTACAATAATTGTAAGAGGGACTTTACTCAAAAAATGCAACCAGTGTAACATGGTTTCTTATACTCTCAATGAATCCCCAACAATAAAAAAAAAAAAGAGTTACAATAATTAACTGCATTTCTGTTCTACCATTTCAGGGAATGAGTATCATTCTCCTGGAAGCTTTATTGCATGTTGATTTATCAGTATTGAATAAAATGACAAGCATTCTTTAATGGCCTCACATATGCCTCCATCACTCTGCTTAGGAGGATTTCTGAATGGATCCTTTAAATGCGTTATTTAGCATGAAAACAAAACTTAGAGTATTAAAGAAAAACATTTGTTTATAAGCATATTATCAACAGTTCCTTGGCCTATGCTTCATTTCGTAGCATCTTTGATTTAGTACTTATGTTCAGCAAGATGGCAGACTAGAGACATCTCCTTGCTAGCTACTCATGGTGAGACAGGGGAAACTGAACTTCAGCCACCTTTGGCTGGGGGAATCTGCACAGAAACACTACTCCAGGGACACAGTGAAGCAACAGGAGACTTCAAGAGCCAACAAGGAGGTCTGGAGCTGAGGAAAACTGAATGGAGGGCAGATACATGGTATAGACAGAGACTAGCCACTTGGTCAGCTCTTGCAGAGGGTTGGAGACTGGAAAGGGCTGCTTGCTGGAGTAGCAAGTAGACTCAACAGCATCTGGGTTGAGCCAAGTGGGAGGGGTCTCCCACCAGCTGGGCTGCTGGTGAGTTACCACCATTGTGGGAAAACTGTGTACAGGTGGAACAGTCCATGGGATCCTAGCCCATGGCCAGCTCTGGCATGACTGCTAAGTTTGAGTGACCATCCTAGGTGTAAGCTAAGTAGTACCCACACCCTAAGGAGGGCCAATTTGTTGTGAGGGGACACTGCCTAATGGGCTTCCTGGGAAGTCTGGCAAGAACTTTGGGACCTCAGTTCCACAGAGACTAAATGATGACTAAGAGAACATTCCCAGATTGAGGGAAAAGAAGTCAGAGAGACAAGATCCAGTCTCCTTTGTAATTAGAGACTAGCTTCCAACCCCAATCATATACTGAAAATCCAGGGTGTGTTTTCTGTATCCTAATACCACTGTGTTACCTAGTGTGGAGACTATTGTTCATAGTTTTTGCTTCTTCTTTCAACATTTTTCCTTAGTTTTCTTTTATTTTATTTTTTTGTTATGGTCTTTTTGTTTAGTTTTTGTTGTTGTTTTTTGTTTGTTTGGTTGTATTTTTATTTTTTCATTTTATTTTTTTCAGTAGCAAGGGTGTTTCCATTTTTGTTAGTTTTTCAGCTCCTTTCATTCTTTCTTTCAGTTTTATTTCTCTCCTTTTTCTCTCTTTTGGCAGAGATTTTTCTAATTTTCCCATCTTTCCCACATAAATATCTCATACAACAGCTAAGATGTCCCTTTTTATCTTTTCTTTTTTCATTTTATACAATTTTAACTTATACAAATTTTATCCATTTTTTCTTGTTTGTTTCTTTTCTCTTCTCTGAGGAATGGAGCATCATGGCACTGGTCTGGCTCAAGGAGGCAATGAGATCGTGGTTTTGGTATCCTTCTAGCTTTGTCCTTTGGAAAGAAGGTATTGGTAGATCCCTCCTGTGACATACTGCTGATTTCTTTCTATATTTGGCAGAGGGAGGATCTTGCTTTTGCCCAGGTTGGTAAGGAACTCCTGACTTAGAGGGAGCTACCCACCCAGCCCCCCAAAGTCTTAGAGTTATGGGTGTGGTTAAAGAATCCCACCAGATGCCACCTTTGCTCCTGTCACTCTCTTTCTCTTTTACTTTCCTTTTCTCTCCTTTTTTCAATTCTTTCCTTCCACCCCCATCTTTTGTTTTGTTTTCTTTTTCCTCTTTATCTTTTTCATTTCTTTATCCCGTCTCTCTTGTTACCTTTATCTTTATTTTGGTGTTATACCAAAAGGCCACTACAACACCTAAGCTCTGGGACAAGATAATTTAAAGTGAAGGAGGTAGTGAGAAGGGAAACGTAGTGGAAGGAAGTGAACAAGAAGAAAACATACATGAGGAGAAACCAACCAAAGAACTCTGATCACATAGAAAAACAGGATAGAACAACTTCCCCCCGCCCCCAAGGCATCATGAGGTAGCTACTCCAGAGGATTCCACCTATAAATTATTAATGGAAATGCCAGGAAGGGAATTTAAAACAAGGATGGCAAAAAACTTAAAAGAGAATTGATGAGAAAGTGGAAAAACAGAAACCAAAATATTAGAAAAGATATGAAGAATATGAAAGTTATGGCAGAGCTTGAGAATGTAAGGGAGTCAATCAGGGAACTTAAAGATGTATTAGAAAGGATAAGAACAGGTTAGACCATGGAGAAAAACAATCTCACAGCTATAGGATAAAGCTCTTGAGCCAGCCCAGGAAGTTAAAGTGGCAGAAAAAAAGAGATAGAGAAAGCAAAATATTCACTCAAAGAATTATGGGATTTAATAAGATATTCAAACATATTAATTATGGGTATTCCTGAAAGAAAAGAACATCCCAAAGGAATGGAAGCCCTAATGGAGGATATCAGAAATGAAAACTTCCTAAGTTTTCTAAAGATTCTAAAACATTCTTTTTAGAAGAATATCAAACTCTAGATCATGTCAACATAAACAGGGTATCTACAAGATACATCCTAATGAACCTGTCCAAATTTAGCACAAAAGAGAAAATTCTGAAAGCATCCAGGAGTAAGGACCAATTGACCTACAGAGGCAGATCCATCATGGTGACAGCAGACTTTTCAGGTAAAACTTTATAAGCTAGAAGGGAATGGTAAACTACCTTTAATCCTCTTAAACAAAACAATTTTCAGCCCAAAATTATGTGTTCTGCTAAACTAAGCTGCAAAGTTGATGGAAAAATCAAATCTTTTACTCATATGCAAACTTTAAGGAAATTCACCACAACAAGACCAGCTCTGTAGGAAATACATAGACCTATTCTCCACATTGACCATCACAATGGACCATCAGCAAAATAAACACCCAGAAACTGAAGGACAAAACCTAGCTTCCTCAGCAGTACAAAGGATAAAACTAAGCAATGGACCTTCACAAAATAAGATGACTAGTTATTAATTCTCTCAACAAATGTTAATGGCTTGATTGCCCACTGAAGAGGCACAGGCTGGCTAACAGAATAAAAAAATACTACAAGCCAATCCATATGCTATATCCAAAAAACACACCTGACCATGAATGACAAAACAAGGCTCAAGGTAAAAAATTGGAAAACAATATTTCAGGCAAATGGAAACCAGAATAAAGGAAGGCTCTCAATCTTATTTCAGATTACATGTGGATTTAAAGCAACTAAAGTTAAGAAAGACAAAGATGGTTACTTAATATTAGTCAAGAGAACATCTCAATTCTAAATATCTATGCACCCAACTTAAATGCTCTTAGATTTATGAAAGAGACATTGATTGGTCTGAGAAATATGATATCCTGTGACACCATAAAAGCTAGGGACTTTAACACCCTTCTGGTTGATATGGACAGGTCATCTAAACAGAAACTAAACAAAGATACAAGAGACTCAAATGCAACCCTAGAACAAATGTGCTTAATACACATATACAGAACATACCATTCCAAAGCTAAGAAATATGTTCTTCTTGTCAGTCCATACAACATACTCCAAAATAGATCACATGCTAGGTCACAAATCAAATCTCAGCAAAATCAAAAGATTTGTAATTATATCTTGTATCTTCTCAGACCAGAAGGCAATAAAAGCAAAAATCAACTCCAACAAAAATTTTTATCCCCACCCAAAGTCATGGAGATGAAACAACCTTATGCTGAATGAGTGCTGAGTTAAGGAAGAGAAAAGGAGGAATTATTAAATTCCCTGAACATAACAAAAATGAAGGTACAAGTTACCAAAACCTGTTGGACACTGCAAAAGCAATCCTAAGTGGGAAATTTATCACATTAGATGCCTACATCCAAAAAACAGGAAGCACATCAACAATCTATTGAAACACCTTAAGGAAATGGAAAAGGAAGAGCAATCCAATCCCAAACCTAGCAGAAGGAAAGAAATAACCAAAATTAAGTCAGAAATAAATGAAAATGAAAACAAAAGAATCATTCATAAAAAGCAATGAAACAAAAAGTTCGTTCTTCAAAAATATTAATAAAATTGGTGAACCCTTTGCCAGATTAAGTAAAAACAGAAAAGTAAAATCTCTAATAGCCTCAATCAGAAATACAAAACGGAACTAACAACAGATATCACTGAGATATCACTCTCAGTGATACAAGAGATTATCTCTGACTACTACAAAAACTCTATGCCCAGAAATTTGACAATCTGGAAGAAATGGACCAATACCTGGAATCATACCATCTCCCTAGACTTAAAAAGGAAGAAATACATCCCTTGAACAGACCAAGATCAAACACAGAGATGAAAGAAACAATAAAAAAATCTTCCAACCAAAAAAAGTGCTGGACCAGATTGCATTACAGCAGAAGTCTATCAAACCTTGAGATGACCTTAAACTTATACTGCACAACCTATTCCAAAACACTGAGAATAAAGGAGTCTTCCCTAACATGTTCTATGAAACAACATCACCCTGATACCAAAACCACAAAAAGACCCAACTAAAAAGGAGAACTACAGAACAATTTCACTAATGAATATTGATGCAAAAATATCATTACAAAAATTATATATCACAATCAAGTAGGCTTCATCCCAAGGATGAAAGATTGGCTTAACACTTGCAAATCCATAAGCGTAATTCACCATATCAATAGTGGCAAAACCAAAAAACCATACGGTCCTCTCAATAGATGGAGAAAAACCATTTGACAAAATTAATCTTCCTTGGCATGGCACCCATAGCACAGTGGTTACAGCACCAGCTACACACACTGAGGGTGGCAAGTTCCAACCCGACCCAGGCCAGCTAAACAACAACCACAACTGCAACAAAAAATAGTTGGGCATTGTGGTGGGTGCCTGTATTCCCAGCTACTTGGGAGGCTGAGGCAAGAGAATTGCTTGAGCCCAAGAGTTTGAGGTTGTTGTGAGCTGTGACACCACAGCACTCTACCAAGGGTGACATAGTGAGACTCTGTCTCAAAAAATATATATATATTAATCATCCTTTTCTAACAAGAACACTTAAGAATATAAGTATAGGTGACACATTTCTTAAATTTATTGAAACCATCTATGAGGCAAAAACACCAGCCAAAAAGAAGCCAGAAAAAAAAGATTTTTCTTTGCTAATGTAGACTTAAATATAAACTCAGACATCTGTGAAAGTTAGCCTCTATGCTCTTAATAGGCATGTTCTGTCTGTCTCTGCCTGGTATCTTTTAAGAATACCCTCTCTGAGCTCTGAAGTTGAAGGAGTGATTTCTATCCACTCCAAGTTCTGAGTATTCACAAAAACTTCTGCAAACAAACAAAAACCAAAACGAAAACTATCAAATGAAAAAGAAATATACGACCCCCAAGTTACAGGTAGCTGCTCGG
>CAUYRH010042802.1:0-13063 GCA_963574655.1 Perodicticus potto | reverse complement strand
ATGGCTGCAACAAAAAAATGGCCGGGCATTGTAGCGGGTGCTTGTAGTCCCAGCTACTTGGGAGGCAGAGGCAAGAGACTCACTTGAGCCCAGGAATTGGAGGTTGCTGTGAGCTGTGATGCCACGGCACTCTATCCAGGGATCCAGGGTGACAGCTTGAGGCTCTGTCTCAAAAAAATAAAATAAAATAAATCCGCACAAAATAAATTCCAGCAGCTTTCAAATTGTTAATTTAATCAGGTGAGCAACGCTGTACTGCTTACACTAAGATAGGTGATGATGGCTATGACTCTTTTTAAAAAAAATAAATTGTATTGTGTGTATTTAAGTTATACAGTAAAGTAAATTAACATATCCATCATCTCATATCATTATCCATTTTTTTGTCTTTGGCAAGGGCAGCTAAAATATACTTGCGTAGCATGAATCCCAAATTACCTACAGTCCTCACTGTGTACATTAGATCTCTAGACTTGTCCATCCTACATGTCCCCTGACCTACACCTCGCCTCCCCCACCCCTGATAACTATGGTTTTGTTCTTTATCTCTGTCTGTTTGTTTGTTTAGATTTCATGTGTAAATTGAGATCTCGCAATATTTTTCTATGTCTGGCTTATTTCACATAGCTTAATGTCCTCTAGGCTTTTCCATGTTGTAGTAAAGGCAAGATTTCATTCTTTTTTAAGGCTGCGTAATATTCTGTTGTACATATGCACCCCCCCAACACGCGCACAGAGTTTCTTTCTCCACTCATCTGTCCACAGACACTTCTGATGCGTTGTTTCCATGTCTGGCTATTGTGAATAGTGCTGCAATGAACATAAGAGTGCAGATTTCTTTACAGTGTGGCTGGAATCTCACTTTGGGGTGGTCTGTACGGGAGAGGGATTGCTGAGTCACATGGTAGTTCTGTTACCCGTGTCTTTAGAAACTTCCACGCGGTTAAGGGCTGTACTAATCTGCATTCGCATCCACATGGCCCAAGTCCTTTTGCACTTGGCAGACGTAGAATACAATGTGCTGGTTTAGACTCAGTTCTGCTGCGGTTTTTCTCCTGCCGTCTCATAAAGGGATGTCCGAGTCTAGTGGATAGAGGCAGAGAGGCTCCACAGCAAGATCGCCTAGTGGTCTAAATCCTGCCTCTGCTGCTATTTATTCACTCTATGAGTTTAGGTAAGTTGCCTAACAACTTTGGAATTCAGTTTCCATATGTGGAAAATGGGAACAATAACAGTTTCTATAGCATTATCTGATAATTCAATGGGTTAATGCTTCAAGAACAGAGCATGCAGAAAATTTTCAATAAATTGTAATTACTCATATACCAGGCTGTGATCATTTGGCATACATCACATTATTTATAATTTACTTTTTTTTTTGAGACAGAGTCTCTCTATGTCGCCCTCGATACAGTGCCGTGACATCACAGCTTACAGCACCCTCCAGCTCCTGGGCTTAGGTGATTCTCTTGCCTCATCCTCCCGAGTAGCTGGGACTATAGGAGCCCGCCATGATCCTCGGCTATTTTTTGTTGCAGTTTGGATGGGGTCGGTGCCCTACCACTGAGCCACAGGCACTGCCCAACTTTTTGTAAGCCTGTATGGAGGCTCTGTAATGTGTCAACTTGGCTAGGCTGAACTATGTTTCTTAGAATTACCTTTCTGCTATGTTTCTGGTTAAAGGGGAAGCACTAGACACATTTGTGTGTAAGATTTGGAGGACAGAAGTGAAGCAGCAGTTCTTTTATAGCTCACACACATTGTCACTTCTGTGCTGGCTCACACGGTTTGTGGGAGGCAATAGCTGGGCCTGTAACTCTTCCAAATTCCCCTGGATCCTCTTACAGATTCTCAGACCCCTGGGACAGGAGTGCTTGTTTGGCTCCATAGTGAGGCACCCTGACTTCTCCAGTATACTTTATCACTAAGGGCAGCGGCATTAAGAACTGACACAAGGTTCAGTCTCTCCTTACAGTTTCTAGTTTGTGCTGTGGGTTCCGGCTTATTCTTGGTCTCTCTGACCTAACATCTGTCTCCCCTTCTTGACTCCCTGCTTCACAGATTTCAACTTCATGTGCGAGGAGAAGGGACTTATGGAAACTGATTCGTAAGTAGCTACCATAATGGTATAAAGTCCAATTCCTGTAACAAATCACTTGGTAGGTAAATGATAGATAGAGATCTATCCTTGAAGGTCCTGACTCTCAGACACAGCAAGGATAATTAAAATAGTTCCACTTGACAACTATTTGTATTCATTTAATAAACACAAACAAAGACATGGGCAATGCAATCATGCCTGCTGTGTGCACTTAAGGAGGCCATTCCTATAATTTAGAATGAATTATTTTCAGATGATCATGAAAATAAAGTTTCATAATTAAAAAAATTCTCAAAAGACATCCCAAATTATGTTGAAAAGTATTACTGTTTTTATTCCTATTTGGCTCTTTTCTTAGCAAGAGACCTTGAATAAGTGGGTTTTTTTATTTTATTTTTCCATATCCATGTGTTAATTAGGTTTCCACTTTTTGCCTTCACAGAATTTAAAAGGCTCACAATTTAATAACAATAACAATGTTTAAGATAAGGATTAGAAACAAAAGCCACGTAAAGAATGAACGAAGCTAAATACATTCAGAAATGAAAACAGACGATTACTGCATCGAAATATTAAGCAATATTAGTAATAATAATGCCAAGAAAGTAACGTTCACATTGTCAAATAAGACATTATAGAGTGTTTTGACTCTGAGGCTTAGTATGACGTCATCAGTTAACTTCTTATTTTTTTTTCCAAAGTCTCAGAAAATAGAGAACTAATATTATATAAATAAAAGTAAAGGAAAGTTTCAAAAAACAGATCATGCCAAATCTTATAGACAATAGAAAAAGGAGAAATATTTCAAAATCATTCTACTTGATCTGGATACACCTGATATTGAAATTAGAGAAAATATATTGTTATAAAGGGAAATTACAAACATATTTCACTTATAAGTGAGGATGCAATGTACTAAACAACATATTAACAAGTTGAATTAAAAATTAACATTTAAATAATGTGCTTTGGTCAAAATTGAATCCAATTTATGTGAGCATTAGTCACCATTTTCTTTCCTTTTTGTTTTGTTTTCTTTCCCTCACCCCCTCCCTCCTTCTCTCTCTGTCTGCTCTCTCCTTCCCCCATGCCCCACTGTGTCATTAATTGGTACTAACTGTCCTCAAATCAAAGTTGAATACATAGGATTCATGCTTCTCCATGAATAAGTGTTCTCATACTTTCCAGACCCACTTCTATCGCTTTTCTTTGGGGCAAACACTATAGTCTTGAACTTCTGTGGTTAAAAAAAAAAGGCGTTTGATTCCTTAACTTTTTCACTATACTTATATCCTGATTCAAAGGAATATCATACAACTCTCACGAATTCACTCATTTTTAATTAATTTAGTCATTTTAAAATGCTATTGAGTGCTGGCTATGTACGAAACATACAGGAAATCACTGGCTCTTCTCTAAAGGAGATGAGTTTCTAGTAGAGGAGAGAAGTAGGCAAACTAGCAATGACAGTAGTGTGGTGAGTGCCGTGAAGGAGCTGCTCACAGGACTCTACAGAAGAGGTTGCTACACAAGGAGCGAGAGAGAACTTTCCAGCAAATGCTTCGGCGGAATAGTATAATCTACAAAGAGATTAGGCTGTAACCTGGAAAGCGGTTTTAGACAGAAGGAACAGGATTATGAAGTTCTGGAGGTGCACGGAGGCGTAGAGTGTTTGGGAAAATGCCTAGAAGGGACTTATAACTTTAAAGGTCAGAAGCAAGATCTGCGTTAGAATCACAGCCAGGGAGTTATCTTGACTCTTCGGAACAGCAGAAATTGTAGATAAGCGAATACAGGCTGAGCACAAACAGAAGAAAGATAACAGTGGCCGAGAACAGCCAGCAGGGAGGACGGCCACAGCACTCTCCAAGGTGAAGGGCAGGAGGGCACAGGGAGCAAACAGAAGGAGGGGCCAGAGGACCCAGGACAGACTTATGTCCTAGAATCCAAGGGAGGAGGGAATTAAAAGAGTGTGATCAAAGATGTCAAATGCCCAAGTAGTGCAAATGGAATGAGGGTTGTGAGGGGAATTTGTGAGGCCCTGGCAATCTTTCCAGTTGTACTTTCGGTAGAATGAAAGGCTTCCAGGCTTAGGGCGGGAGCAGAGCTGGTGCACAGCTCTTCTGTGAAAAGGGCTTGGGATTCGACTTGAGCATACTGTATTTTCTGAAGGGAAAAAAGTCAGCCCAAAGGAAAATGCGGAAGCTAGACAGGGGAAGATGATGACCAAAAGAAATAGTTAAGAAAAGCCAGAGCTTCCGAGGTAGGGGCCATGGAGATGCTTTATCTTGTCACAGAAGCAGTCTTTTCCCTGCAAAATTTGCTAACATCATCGATCTTAAACACATGTATGAATCTGCAGCTCCCCTTAGGAAACCTTCCCTCTGTCGACATTTCAAGAAAAAAATTCTAAGCAGGCTTCTTTTGTATCTGTGTCTTTTTCTGAATTGAGCTTATGTGATTTCCTTATCTGCTTTCCCAGTTTGGCTTTGCAGTTCAGTAAAGCTTTGCTTCTTAGTGACACAGGGACATAAAAATTTATGCACAAATTCCAAACACAGTCTAAACCAATGAATAACAGTCACGCTCACTATGCCCCAGTGCTGTGACTCTAGGTCCCTGAACTCAGCGGCAGTGACTTTCAATTTATTTTTGTAATTGTGGGCTCCCATGCTACTCGTTTTCTGCCACTGCTCATAAAATCATTTTGGAATTACTTTCTAGATGCCTTGCTTGGTGCTACCTTTCTGATTAAAAATGCTGCCTTTTCCAATGATATGATTTTATTTTTAATCCTACCTAATTAAGGACATTTAATATTATCTATCCTTTTTGGGATATTCCATAAAACTGATACGCTATTACTATTTTAGGGCAACCCGGCTTCAGCTGGGCAGCATGTTTATACAACTTGCTTTAGTTGTGTTTTCATTAACAGAAGCCAGAACGGCTCATACGCTCCTGCAGGAGATGCCAGAGCTCTTAAGCTCTGGCCCAACCAAACAAACCTGGACTTTTTCAAGGTAGACCTTATTAATCTTTCAGTTCTGAAATCCTTTTCTGAAATTTCTTATTCACATAACACCAAAGCAAACACTGGTTCAGAGAATCAGGTTAGTGGTTCAGTCAGGGAAATTGATGGATTACAGTTTTTACTTTGTAAATAATGAGAAATTTTCAACCAATTAATGGATTCATCTGAATATGTATTTCAGACTGTTTTAGATCAAAATTATTAAAAATTTGAATTGTATAAACTTTGACTGCAGTCGTTTATGGAAACAGGAGGTTTTCACTTTGAAGCAATATGCCCCTTAATGACTATATTATCTTTTCTTTCAAACCAATTACTTATGTTTTTATCCTGAAAAAGACTCGATATTTTTCTCAATGATGATTTTATTACCCAAGCAATTTTTTAAATAGAAAAACAGATTTGTCTAAATAAAATTTTATAGAAAGTAGGGGGGAAATATATAAATCTTGAAGTACTTTTTATTAGTTTTTAATATAGTGGCCAAATGGTATAAATTCAGTGTAAAATACAACTGAGAGTAATACTGAGGGTAAAAATAAAGTTGTCCGGGGCAGCGCCTATGGCTCATTGAGTAGAGTGCTGGCCCCATGTACCAAAGGTGGTGGGTTCAAACCCGGCCTCGGCTGAACTGCAAAACTGAAAAATAGCTGGGCGTTGTGGTGGGTGCCTGTAGTCCCAGCTACTCGGGAGGCTGAGGCAAGAGAATCGCCTAAGCCCAGGAGTTGGAGGTTGCTGTGAGCTGTGTGACGCCACGGCCCTCTATGGAGGGTGATAAAGTGAGACTCCGTCTCTACAAAAAACAAAAAAAAAGTTTTCCCCAAGCAATCTAATAGAATGAAGTTAAATACATAAGTATTCATAATGGGATTTAGTAACTTAGCAAATTTCTATTTCTCCCTTCATATATTTCATTATCATATTACCTCTAAAGCAAGCATATTAAAATTAGAAAAATAGAAATAGAAAATAGAAACGGAGTGCTAAATAATTCTAATTTTCTTTCACTTTTTAAAAAATTAAAAAAAACCTTTTAAGACGTGTGATGTTTTTCAAATTTATTCTCATTTTTGCTGGCCTCAGAGAAGCTCTGTAACATGTGTGTGAGGATAGCAGTTTATGCCAAGTAATGAAAAGTAGTGATTCTATAATCATCAATGATCGTGCTGAGAAGCACACCTGTATCTTCCAAATACAGATCTTAGGTTTCTTCCTCAACACCATGTTTTTATAACTGCATTCATATTTAAAAAACTATTTTTTGAGAAATTATCATGGCCTACATATACAACTAAGGTTCAGCTATAAATGTAGGCAAATCTACCTTATCTACCTTCTATCTTGTAATACTGCAATCCTCTGGGTCAATATGGTAGAAACACGTTACAAGTAAAGCAGTGTGGAATAAAACCCACGAAAGAAATTTAGATCAGCTCCCAGAATGAACTTTGTATTCCTTTAACATCTCTTTATTCGGTGCTTATCATGTCCCAGGCAGGAACCTCTAGGAAACCCATGATGGACGAGAGATAGTCTCTTCCACCTTGAGGAGTTATACTTTAATGGGAAGATAGCTAAGAAAGCAAAAAATTGTGATATAGTAAATTAAATACTATCCTCTAATTGCACAAAAGGATTATCAAAAAACTTTACGGAGGAAATACAGTAGGGGGAGGGGGCCACGTCTAAATGAACATGAAAGGAAGGGTCAATTTTGAAGATAATCCTAGCAGGGTCCTTTAATGGGGTGGTTCTGGGTATGGTGAGGAAGGAAAATACTGTGTAGAAGGCTAACTCTGCTGCTATTATAAAGGCTAAATTGGCTTGGCACCTGCAGCTCAGGGGCTAGAGCTCCAGCCACATACACCAGAGCTGGCAGGTTAGAAACCAGCCCAGGCCTGCCAAACAACAAATGATAACTACAACCAAAAAATAGCTGGGCGTCGTGGTGGGCACCTGTAGTCCCAGCCACTTGGGAGGTTGAAGCAAGAGAATTGCTCAAGCCCAAGAGTTTGAGGTTGCTGTGAGCTGTGACACCATGGCACTTCACCCAGGGTGACATGGTGAGACTCTATCTCAAAAAAAATAAAAAAATAAATAAAAATAAAGGCTAAATTAACAGTGACTTAAACAAGCTGAATTTATTTTTCTCTTAAAGTTCTGAGGTAGGTGCTCCATGACAAACATGGCAGCTTGTACCATGAAATCACCAGGTTCCCCTGGTATGGCTTTCCTGTTGTGTTCCAAGGGGACTGTTCTACATGTGACCAGGAAAAAATGGAAAAGTAGAAGGTTGGGTATATTTTGTTTTTAAGAACACACATAGTTCACACATTACTTCTGCTCACATCTCTTAGCTAGAACCTAATTACATATTCACACCTACCTATAAAAAAGCTAAGACATATTTAGCTCTAAGGCCACGTTCCTACCAAAATTTCTATTATCTAGAAGTAAGAGATATTGAGGGTACACTAAGCAACTTCTATAAGTCTGGCACGCTAGAGACCCCCAAGTCTCTATATACTGCTTTTTCACATATAGAACATATTCACTCTCCATGCAAGGAAGACAATCCCCAAGCATCTATTTGTTGTATTTAACTCAAAGTCCAGGACGGATGGCTGATGCAAAGGCCACTACCCCTGGGGATTGTGCATTCTTTTCAATTCGGGCTGGATGTGGATCTTATAATACAGTGACCTATGAACTAAAAGAAATGTTTTCTTCACGACCTCCTCCCTTCCCCAACTTGTATAGAAATATGGTATAGGAATGAGATGTTTGCAATACAGACTCTAAATTGGAAAATGAAACAATCGAAAATGCATAAACATTACTGATCCTTAGCAAGTTTCAAATCCCACTAGCAGGAACTCGAAAAACTTCCTACCATGACAGTGAAGTAAGTTTGCTTCCTCGGTCTTTCACTCACTGGTTCTGGTCTAAGAGGAATTGCCCATCCACCATTTTTTGTGGTTGCACCTGAGTGTGTAGGGGGGCTATGCCCTCCTTAAGAGGATAAACACCTTTCACACTTACTTCCTGATGGTGCAGATTTGGGGATCCAGGGACTGCTTTAGAGATTAAAAAAAAAAAATTACATGCTTTTGTGAGCCAGGCCTCAGGATTTTTAGCAATATATTTCCCTTCAGAAACTTGGTAAGCCTCTGGTATTTCCAAGCAACCACCACAACAAAGCATAACATTTAGGCACAATATAATTGAAATCTACAGTATTTTATTTTCTGCCTTTGATGTTCTGTCTACATCCACCCCCACCCCCAAATTGAAATCGTCTGGGGGAAAAAAAAAGACTTACACAGAGAAGCAATACTTTTAATTTCATTTTTACTACTAAGAAGTTTTGCCCTGAGTAAGTTCCTATTATCTGCCCAAGAAATCTTAACGGGGATGCTTGGAAAAGGCTGGGCTACAGCTAATTCTCTGTTATGCCTCTTCTAGAGCCAGAACCACCTTTTATAACTAACAATACTTTCCTATCATTCTTGTGACTTCAGTAAAAGAGGCAAGTGGTGGCTGACACTAATATTATGAGGGTTTTCAATTATTTCCACCTGAATTATAAGTTCTATTAGCAGATGGTCTATATTGAAGGCATTGCAAGCAACAGTTTTACCAAAACTTTTTTCAGTATAAAATAAGTATCCTCAAGTTTTTATTCTTTTTTTTTTTTTTTTTTTTTTTTTGAGACAGTCTCATTGTGTCGCCCTCAGTAGAATGCTGTGGTGTCTCAGGTCACAGCAACCTCCAACTCTGCAGCCTCCCAAGTAGCTGGGACTACAGGCGCCCACCACAACGCCCAGCTATTCTATTTTTGTTGCAGTTGTCATTGTTGTTTAGCTGGTCTGGGCTGGGTTTGAACCTGACACCCTTGGTGCATGTGGCTGGCACCGTATCCACTGTGCTACGGGCACTGAACCCCAGATATTTTTATTCTTTAATATTTGTCAGCTGGGTATGGTGGCTCACATCTGTAGATCTAGCACTGTGGGAGGCTGAGGTGGGTGGATTGCCTGAGCTCAGAGGTTCGAGACCAGCATGAGCCAGAGTGAGCCACAAAAAAACCTGGGCTTTGTGGCGAGGGCCTATAGTCCCAGCTACTTGGGAGGCAAAGGGCAAGAGAATCACTAAAGCAAGAAAAGAAAAGAAAAGAAAAGATTAAAAAAAGAAAAAGCCCTTGAAACTGAGATGAGTGAAAGCCAGTTGAAATTGAAAGCAAAATTAAAATAAAAAGATTTGTCCTTTTAACATCAACCTCCCAGCCACCAGGCTACTGCTATACAATTTTGGGTTTTATTATAATAATGCCCTGAATCTAGGAGTCAAATTCTCTGATCAGTAAGGCTCCTGTACAAGAAACAGAAATTGTTTTAATTATTTTACGTAGAAAAGTTTTGAAATCCATGGACTTAGACACTTAACAAATTGTTAGATGAACTGGAGAAATAGATTTTAGGCAGAACTGACGTAGAGAGACTCTTACCTCTGGTAGAAAGAAATTTTAAGGCTGCCACTGAGATACTGAGTCTAAGAACATACCTCTGTATCTGTGATTGAGAAATCAGGAAACCAAAATCGGGAAGTTACCAGTGCTGCTGCCATGCTACTCAGCATGCACGGAGGTGGAATGCTGATGCAGAAAACCATGTTTCCACCGTGTCTCTTTCCTAAGAAAAAATTAGGGTCCTTCTTTCTAAAGGAGTAAGATAGATAATCATAATCATGGAAGCTCAGAAATGAACTCTCGGAGTGAAGACCATAGCATAGTCATCACTCCTCACTCTCCTTCTTTGGGATACATAGCAAGATACCCTTCTGACCACTTTTAAAGTTAGACATACCCGATCTCTCACTTTTTGGCCAGTGAAATTTGAGTGGAAGTGATAGAGTTGTCATTTCCAAGCAGAAACTCCAAAAGTCAGAGCATCATAAACCACCTTCCCTTTGTCTATGCCAATGATGATTGCGTAGGTCTCCGTCAGCTTCTATTCCTGAATGATAATAACCAAAGACACTTATAAACCTGGACTGAATGATGAATGAGAAATAAACTTTTGTTTGTTGTCTACTAAACTACTGAGATTTGCAGATTGTTTGTTAATGCAGCATAGTCTAGTATATTCTACTGATATAATAACTGAATTTTAAGACAGGATTTGATGCAGCAGTATCTTTGAGGGCACAATTAGAACCTTTTCTATTCCCCCTTACCATGAAATCTTGTTCAACTACTGGATGGATTTTCCTTACTATGAAAAGACCTTTTAATGTGCAGCATATAAAATGATTTTAGAGCTTTTGTCATTCCCTGAAAACATAAATAAAATTTTGTTCTGCCCAGGTCTGTCTGTGGCGATGACAGCTGCTACTGTGCAGTGGTTGTGGGTGTCAGCTCTGGGGGCTTATGCTCCAACTTGGTCCAGGTGTAGTCTTGGCTCAAGGCTAGTGGGTCACTGGGGAAGCATCAGACCATGGGGGTGGCAGTTCCTTCTAAGCACCTGATGGGATTCCCAAGAGTGAGGATTGTGGTAACACTGGTAGCACTGGGTGCAACCTCCGGGGTGGTGGGGGGCAGTTGTTGCCTGTCTTGATGGTGGCCCTGGAGCCTCTGGTGCAGGGCCACAGGGCACAGAACAGTGGGGGAGCCTAGCCTCAGAGCCAGGGCCAGGGGGCCAGTCACGGGGCCTGACACCAGCAGAGGTGCCTTAGAGCTAGGGCCATGGGGCCAGACTGTCATGCTGGAACCTGAGTACAAGGCCCAATGGGAAGGGAGAAGGCTTAGTCTGGGCTCTGGAGCTTAGTGTGGTCACTGGATCTCCAGGGGCAGAGCTGTGGGGCCCAGCAGCCATGCTGGAACCTTGGGGGCAGAGCCACAGGGTCCAGCAATTAAGGTTTTTTTGGGTTTTGTCATATGAATATTTTTCTGGAGGGAGCTATTCATTATTTATTTGTGTTTGTTTATTTTTAGAAATGGAGTCTGTATCTGTCACCCAGGCTGGAGCACAAAGATATGATTACAGCTTATTGCAACCTTGAACTCCCTGGGCTTAAGCAATCCTCCTGCCTTTGCCTCCCAAGTAGCTGGGACTACAGGCATGCACCACCATGCCCAGCTAATTGTTTTTTTAACTTTGTTCCTGGTTTTTATCTAGTTTCCAAGAATTTCATAACCCACGTAGGATTGCAAGTAACCACCATGGAAGCCTGTATTTGTCAATTCTTGTACCAGTGAATAGTTGCACGACAACATAGTATTAATCAGTGCTGTAGTCAGGATGTGAGTTGGAGAGCACATTGCTTTGGAGAGTTAAATGAAAAATACTGTGCAGATCTCTGAATTAATGAAGGCCTGGGTTTTCTGACCTTTAATTCTATTAAATTTTTCTATCGTTAATAGCTCTTCAACTTATCATAACTTTTTAAAGGTGTCATTGAAAGAAGTGTTGCTTTTTTTTTTTTTCAGTAGATTCTATTTACCAGCCTCTAAATTAGGACTATGGGAAACCCAGAGGAACATCTCACACACACACATATTCTCGTGTACAGACATATACGTGTATACCCACACATACACATATGTATCTATTCAGGTAACCCGGAAGGTGCTTACATATTACTAAAGAGCTCATGGTGTATTCTGTGTAGCCGGAGGGGCACCAGGGGCAAGAGGGCTCAGGTCTTGGGGTTCTTTGAGCTGGAGGAGCTCCTTTCATGATATTCTATGTTCTTTCTCATTCCCTCCCTCTCTCGATCTCTCTCTTCCTCTCTCGAACTCCTGTTTTAAATATATTCACAAATCACTGATGTAAATTGGACACGAGAGCACACGGAGCTGTTTTTGAGAACTTGAAAATGAGGTTGACCTCTGAGAGACTATAAAATTCAAACTACGGCATAAAATAAGAAAGACACAAAACCATTTTGAAGAAAGGGTATGGTTCTCAGGAGTCCTGCATAAAAATCAACTCAGTCCAATCAGTAACATTAATGTCTGTAAAGTCATAGTCTACTGCTCAGAAAAGACAGAGGGAGGAATAGGGTGATGAGCAAGGGACCATGGAAAAATGATACTCAGAAAACTTCTGTATCTCCAGTCCTGAGCAGGAAGACGCAGGCAAATGAATCCATCTGATTTCATTTGTCGAGCCCAAAATTCTCTCCTCCTCCCTTGACAGTTCTGCCTCAACCCAAGGAGAAGGATTTTCTACTCATACTTCTGGCTTCTCCCCAAGGAATTATTAATCACTTTGCCTGGGGAAAGGAGTTAAAGATGTAGAAAGAATTCAAGGAGAAGGTGCAAAAATTGTCCTTAAGCATGACTAAGAGAGCCAGGTGGACAAGGTGGAGGAATGAGGTGTGGCAGAGGGGGAGGAAAGGTCATTCCAGGTGGAGGGAGAAGCTGTGCACAGGCATGGAGGCATGACAAAGTGTGGCAGTCCTTTTTGCCAAGAAATCACAAGAGAAATGAAAAAAAGTATTCAAGGGAGAGAATGGTAAGGGATGAAAATTAAGCAGTAAACAGGTGGAAAAAATAAGCCACCTAGTAAGGAGTGCAATACTGATTCTCTGAGGACATCTGAAGGAGAAATTTGTGGTAGCTAATTTGAAGAGGGTATTTTAAAATACAGAAAGCAGATGAGTAGGCTCGGCGCCTGTGGCTCAACGGGCTAAGGCGCCAGCCACGTACACCTGAGCTGGCGGGTTCGAATCCAGCCCGGCCCGTCAAACAACAATGACAGTTGCAACCAAAAAATAGCCGGGCATTGTGGCGGCCACCTGTAGTCCCAGCTACTTGGGAGGTGGAGGCAAGAAACTCGCTTGAGCCCAGGAATTGGAGGTTGCTGTGAGCTGTGATGCCACAGCACTCTATCCAGGGTGACAGCTTGAGGCTCTGTCTCAAAAAA
>CAUYRH010042800.1:0-19296 GCA_963574655.1 Perodicticus potto | reverse complement strand
CCAGGTCCCTGGGAGGACTCCCACAGTGTCTCCAAGTTGGCCTCTGGGAAGGCAGGATGATCACTGGACCTTGACTGACAAAAGCTGGAGCCAAATCATAGGCCTGCTTCAGGGTTTTCCATTAGATTGAGACCAGCAAACTTTCCACCGGGAGTGTGGACTGGCCAGGTCCCTAGGCAGACAGTCTCTTTTCTGGAGCATGGTTGGGGGGACACTGGAGCCTAGTCTTGGGCTGGCTCAGGATCCATGCTAGAATTGGGTCCCTTGGTAGGTGGTGCTGATAGCAGGACCAAGGCCAGATGGGGTTTTAGTGGAGTTCATAGGGAGATGGAGCTGTTTCCAGGTCTGTTGCTGGGACCACAGTAGGTGAGCTTGCTACCTGGGATCACACCTACCTTCTCAAGATGACTGTCCTCAGTCTTGGGCTCCACCAGGGTTTCACAAACTCCTACGTAGATCTCATATCTCTCACAAAGGCACTTTTGTCTGTAGATAACTGCCAAATTATTGTTAATGTGAGCAGATGTGAGTGGGGGACCTCCTGTTCCATTATCTTGCTGATGTCACTCCTTGGCAGTATTTCTTAATAGCCTTTAAAATATTAATGCTTTTTGAGCCACTAATTCTATTGTTAAGATTCTGTTATAGAAAATAACATGAAGTGAGAATACAGACTTATTTTTGAGGATTTTAATATAATTATTTGTAATAGTGATATTTTATGCTGTATTTTACATGAGGATAGTGATGTTTGATTTTTTTTATTATCGTAGTGTTAGTGCCTAATACAGTTTTCTGACACATATGAGAGTTTCAATAAATATTTACTAATGTAATGAACCTAAATGTCCAGCAAGGGGAAATGGTTAAATAAAAAAGGGTGTGTTGCATATGATGGAATACTATGCAGCTATTGAAATGTAATTATGAGGAGTTTTTAATTATAGGCAAACTGCTCATTTCAAAACCAAGGTAAAACACTGTATTTATAGTACAAGAGAATCTGTCAATATACATATGTTAAAAATAAGACTGGAAGGAAAGTCATTAAATGTCGATTGTGAGCATATATAAGTGGTGGGCTGATAGGTGATATATTTCTTTATTTTCCAAATTTCATCCGATAGTCACATTATTTAAAAAAAAATTTCCAAGGATTGTGGCAAAATTTCCTTATCAATGGACCCTTGGGTTGTTTCCACTTTTCATCCATTATGACCAAAGCAGCTGTATGTATGAGTGCACAAATATCTTTTCAAGACTCTATTTCAATTTTTGATTATATCCTCATAAGTGGAATTACTGGATTGGATGATAATTCTTTTTTATTCTTTTGAGGAACCACCATACTATTTCCACAGCAGCTATGTGAAGTCAGACAATTAGGTTCGCAAACTCATCTTAGAAAAAGTGCTATATACCTCATTGCTGAATATCACTAAGGTCACCTTCAAAATACTTTCCTTAGAAAGCTATGCACTAATTTCAGTGCCTAGTCTACCCTTCAAAGCAATTTTGCAACTTTTATACTGAAATGGGCATCATAATGGTAAACATTCTAATGGATGAGGGATGCTCTCTTGTAGTTTATATTTGCATTTCCCTAATGATTAGTGATGCTGATGATCTTTTTATGTAGTACTGACTGTTTGTATATCTTCTTTGGAGAAACATCTATTAAAGTCCTTTGCCCATTTTTGAGTAAGATTACTTGCTTTTTACTGTTGAGTATTGGGAATTCTTTATATATTCTGAGTGTTAATCCTTTATCAGATATATAACTTGAAAATATTTTCTCCTGTTCTATGGATTGCCTTTTTACTCTGTTGATAGTCTTTCGATGCCCAAAATTTCTAAATTTTCAGGCAGTCCAACTTGTCACTTTTTTTTTGTTATTGCCTGTGCCATTAGAGTCATAGCCAAGAAATTTTTGCCGCCAAATCTGATGTTGTAAAGCTTTTGCTCTATGTTTTCTAAAAGTTTTTTTTTTTTTTTTTAAGAGACAGAGTCTCTCTTTATCCCCCTCGATAGACTGCTGTGGCGTCACAGCTCACAGCAACCTCCAACTCCTGGACTTAGGTGATTCTCTTGCCTCAGCCTCTCTAGTAGCTCAGACTACAGGTGCCTTCCACAATACCTGGTTTTTTTTGTTGTTGCAGTTTGGCCGGGCCCAGGTTGAAACCCCAGTATATGGGGTTGGTGCCACAGCTGCTGAGCCATAGGCACTGCCCATTTTCTAAGAGTTTTTATTGTTCTAGGTCTTATATTTAGGTTTTGATAGTTGAAGATCCAACTTTATTGTTTGCATATGAATATCCAGTTTTCCCAGCAATATTTGTTGAAAAGATTGTCCTTTCCCCATTGAATGGTCTTGGCCCTTTTGTCAAAAATCATTTGACCATATATGCCAGGGTTTATTTCTGGGCTCATTAACTCTATTCCATTGATATATATGTCTGTCTTTATTCCAGCACCATACTATTAGGATTACTGTAGTCTTGTAGTAAGTTTTGAAACCAGGAATTATGAATTCTCCAGCTTTGTTCTTTTTTCCAAAGATTGTTTTGGCTACTTAGAATTGCTTGAGATTTCACATAAATTTTAGGGTGTGTTTTTCTATTTTTGAAAACAAAAACTTCATTGGCATTTTGATAGGGATTGCTTAAATGTATAGATTTCTTTGGTAGAATTGACATTTTAATAATATTAAATCTTCCAAAAATATTTCCATTTATTTAAATTCAAAGATTGCTTTCAACATTATTTTGTAGTTTTTATTTTGTAAGACTTTTATTTCTTTGGTTAATTATTAAGTATTTTTTTTTCTTTTTGATGCTATTATAAATGGAATTGTTTTCATAATTTCCCTTTCAAACTTTCATTATTAATATATACAAATGCAACATATTTATGTGTTAACTTTGTATCCTGCAGCTTTACTGAACTCATTTATTAGTTCTAACTTTTTTTTTTTCTTTTAGTGGAATCTTTAGGGTTTTCCACATATAAGATCATATCTTCTGTAAATAGAATTCTTCTTTCTTTGCAACCTGGATACCTGTTATTTCTTTCCTTTTCTTTTCATTTTTTCCTAATTGCTATGAATAGAACTTTCATGTTGAATAAAAGGGGTGAAAATAGGCGTCTTTACTTTGTTCCTGATCTTAGAGGAAAAGCTTTGCATGTTTCATCATTGAGTATGATGTTTGCTGTTTTTTTTTAATATATGGCTTTTATTATGTTAGAGATATATTTCCTTCTATTCTTAGTTTGTTGAGTGCTTTAAACATGAAAAAAATGTTCAATTTTGTGACACGATTTTCTGTTATCAATTAAGATCATGTTTTTTCCCTTCATTCTGTTAATGTGATGTATTATGCTAATTGATTTTCATGTGTCGAACTATCCTTGCATTCTAGGACTAAATCTCACTTGCTTATGATGTACCACCCTTTAAACATGCTACTGAATTCTGTTTCCTAACATTTAATTGAGGATTTTTCTATCAATCTTCCCAAGGGATATTGGTCTGTAGCTTTCTTTTCTCATAATGTCTTTGTCTGGGCTTGGTTTACAGGGTGGTGTTGGCGTCATAGAGTGAGTAAGAAAATGTTCTCATCTGAGTCTTTTCAGGATGCTCTAACAAAATAACACAAATTGGGTGGCTTAGAAACAACAGCCATTTCTGATAGTTCTGGAAGCTGGAAAATCTAGGATCAAGATTCTGGCAGATTCAGTGTTTGGCAAGGATTTATTTTCTAGTTCATAGAGGACACGTCACTGTGTCTTCACACAGTAGAAGAGACTAGCTAGCTCTCTTCATTTTCTCTATAAGAGCCCTAACTCCAGTATGAGGACTCTGCCCACAAGATCTAATCTCTTCCTAAAGTCCCTGCCTCGTAGTTGGAAAATTTTTGATTACTGATTTAATCTCCTTACTAGTAAGAGATCTATTTGAATTTTATATTTCTTTGTAATTTAGTCTTAGGAGATTTTTGTTTCTAGAAATTTGTGGGTTTATCTAGGCTATCCAATGTGTAGGTATGCCGTGGTTCATACTATTCTTATGTAATCCTTAACATTTCCTTGGAATTAATAGCAATGTTCCCACTGTCAGTTCTGATTTTAATAATTTGAGTGTTCTTTCTTTTTTTCATAGTTGATCTAATTAAAGGTTTGTCAATTTTGTTGGCATATTCATTGATTCTTACTTTGGTCTCATTGATTTTTCTCTATTTTTTTCTATTCTGTTTTTGTTTATCTCAGTTCTAATTAATTATCATTTATCTTTCCCTCTTTCCTTCCGCTAGTGTTGGGTTTAGTTGGTCATTTTTTTAGTTCTTTAAGTTGTAAGGTTGGATTGTGGATTTGAGATCTTTCCTTTTCTTTATGGAAGCATTTGTAGAAATTAATTTCTCCCTTAGCACTTCTTTCTCTATGTCCCATAACTTTTGATATGTTATGGTTTCATTTTCATTGATCTCTAATTATTTTCTAATTTCCCTGGTGATTTCTTCTTTGATATATATACACACACACACACACACACACACACACACACACACATATATATATACACATACACACACACACATATATATATATATATAAAATTATGTGACTTTTCCAGTTTTAGTTCTGTTATTGATTTCTAACTTCATCTCATTGTGGTCATAGAAGATACTTTGTGTAATTTTTATCCTTTAAAATCTACTGAAGCTTAATTTGTGTTCTAATATACAGTCTGTCTTAGAAAATGTCCCATGCGCTCTTGACAAGAATGTGTATGCTGTTTTTGTTGGGCGGAGTATTCTATATATATTTGGTAAATGTAGTTGGTTTATGTGTGGTTTAAGTTATTGCTTTCCTTACTGTCTCAATATGTTTGTGTTGTTATAACAGAATACTTGATACTGAATAATTTATAAAGAACAGAATTTTTTCTTTTTTGAGATAAGGTCTTACTCTATCATCCAGGCTAGTCTGCAGTGGCATCATCATAGCTCACTAGAACCTCAAACTCCTGGGTTCAAGTGAGCCTCCTGCCTCAGCCTCCCAAGTAGATGGGACTATAGTCATATACCACTATACCCAGATAATTTTTCTATTTTTTTTAACGGATGGGGTCTCACTCTTGCTCAAGCCAGTCTCTAACTCCTGGCCTCAAGTGACCCTCCCACTTTTGGCCTCCCAGAGTGCTTGGATTATAGGTGTGAGAATGGAAATGTATTTTCTTATAGTTCCATAGGCTGGAAGATCATGATATAGGCACTTGACAAGAGGTGGAAGGGCCAAGAGACAAAAAGAAGAAAAAATGCCCTTTCATAATTGCATTGCTTAATCATGTCTTAATGCTATTACATTGGCAATTAAATTTCAGCATGAGTTTTGGGAGGGACAAATATTCAAATGATAGGATTTATCTTCTGTCTCACTGTAATATCTATTATTGAGATATCACACAACTCCAGTGAGAATGGCTTGTATCAAAAATTCCCAAAGTGACATGCTGGGCATGGATGTATAAAGAAAGGAATATTCATTCACTGTTGGTAGAGCTGCAAACTAGTACAAGCTTTATGGGAAGTCATGTGGAGATACTGCAAAAAACTAAAAGTAGACTTACCTTTTGATCCAGCAAATCCCACTACTAGAAAAAAAAGACATCTAATCATAAAGACACTTGCACTCAAATGTTTATAGCAGCACAATTGACAATTGCAAAGATGTGGAAACAACTCAAGGGCAACATTAATGGATTAATAAAATTTAATATATGTATGTCATGGAGTACTACTACTCAGCCTTAAACAATGTTGATCTAGTATCTTTTTTAATGACCTGGATGGAACTGGAGACTAGTTCTAGTGAAACTAAGTGAAGTTTCACAAGAATGGAAACACAAACATCCATGTGCTCAATATTAAATTACAGCTAGTTGATTAACACTTATGTGTACATATGGAAGCAAAACTCAACAGAAATCAAGTAGGTGGGAGGGGAAAAAAGTGGTAGGGTAAACTCAAAACCTAATGGGTGCAAGGTATATATTCTGGGTGAAGGGTACACTTGTAAATTTGGCTTAAAATGTATAAAAGAAAATTATGTAACCAAAATGTGTGTACCCCTGTAATATCCTGAAGTAAAAAATAAAATTAGTTGAAGGGAAATTAAAACATTATATCAATGTGAGGATTTGCATGTGAATGTTTGTAGTAGTAGTATTAATTTTTCACTTGTTTCTTTTTTTCATTTTTACTTGAAAAATGAAAATTGTGTGTATTTGTAGTATACAACATGATTTTTTTTTGAGTCAGAGTCTCACTTTGTCACCCTTGGTAGAGTGCCATGGCGTCACAGCTCACAGCAACCTCCAACTCTTGGGCTTAAGCAATTCTCTTGCCTCAGCCTCCCAAGTAGCTGGGACTACAGGTGCCCGTCACAACGCCCAGCTTTTTGTTGTTGTTGTTGCAGTTGTCAGCGCTGTTTTAGCTGGCAGGGACAGGGTTCAAACCTGCCACCCCCGGTATATGGGGCCAGCACCCTACCCACTGAGTCACAGGTGCCACCTACAACATGATGTTTTGAAATATGTATATATTGTAGAAGGGCTAGGTGAGGTTAGCCATTGCTGCACATACTTATTTGGGTGTAATGAGAACACTTAAATTCAACTCTATTAGCAATTTTCAACATATATATATATATATATATATTATATAGTGTTATTAACTATCTCAGGAGTATTATTTTTACACAATTCCACATAAAGTTTCATAGCAGTATATCCTTAATAGCCAAAAAGTAGAAACAACCCAAAGTTGAACAACTGGTGAATGGATTAAATAAAATGTAGTATATTCATACAATAGAATATTATTCAGCAATAAAAATGGGGGTACTGATAGTGTTACAAATGGATAAATCTCAAAAATACACTAAGTAAAAGAAGAAAGATGCAAGAAATGATATACTACATAATTCTCTTTCCTTGAAAAAGACAAATTTATGGAGAAAGAAAGTAGATTAGTGGATTGCAGGGCCTAGAGTTGAGAATGGGAATTAATATAAATGGGCATTAGGGATTTCACTGTGGTGATGAAAACTTTTGAACAATGGATTATGGTCATAGTTTCACAACATGGTGAATTTACTAAAAATCCATTCAAATGTATACTGAAAATTGGTGACCTTTATGATATGTAGTTCAGTGCGGTTTAAATAAACCATAATGGCATTGGATCAGTAAAAAGCCACATAGTATGAGAATATAAAAGTAATATAAAAAGTAATATTTAAAAAGAGCAGGTGTTTTGTGTATGAGTGGGAAACCATATGTTTTTACTTGTTTTATAACAAAAAAACTTTTTGATATAGCTGTATTAAATAATTTTTAAGAAAAAATAAATGTATAATAGTTTAAAAATTACCCTAAGGTACTTCTGTTATTGAAAAAGTATTTGAGGATTCATTTAATGTGAAATCTCTATATTGCCACCCATGTCATAGGAATTTCAGTATTTAAGTGTTACCCCTGTGGGAAGTTTCCTTGCGTTTATGCTTGGAGGAGTTTCCCTTTGGTGGGGATTGAATTTCCCACCACTTTCCAGCCTATGTGATTCTTCCAAAGGAGATTCCCTCTTGGGAAGTGGTTTTCTTAAAATCTTTGCTCAGTAGTTGTCTAGTCCAATTTACAGTGAAGTTAGTAGTTTAGGAAAATAGCATATTGAGTTGTTAGCTTGTTTATCAATAAGACAATTTCCTGGTCTCTTTTAGTGAAACATTGAGAAGTAACAATAGCTGAGGGCCCAGGCAGGGCAGATGGATTGAAAAAAAACACATCAGTCTCTCTTTCTCTGCAGCACTGTGGAGGGCTTGAGTTACCCAAGGTGGGGAATAACCCCCCAAATGCCTTCCTGTTACAATATCCAATTATAGGATTTCCTTTGCTCTACAAACATTGGTGTTTCCCCACTGTTGTGTTGAATGCTGCACTGCAACGTAATAGGAGACCCTAATTTCCACTGCAGAGATTGATTTTACTGTTGTTGCAAAAGGACAGAAGGTAAGTGATCCTCTAATGCTTGAACCCTTTAGTGAGCTGGCATCTCAGCTTTCTGGAAGGCGTCAGCTGCCATCAGGAAAACATAGAAATGGAACTACTTTTACAGAAGAAAAAGGGAGGAGCTTACCCCTCATTGACCATTTAACTGTTACTTTAAACTGAAGTCTACTTTCACTGTAGGAGTATGTTCTTAATTTATAAGAGCTTACCTCAACCTCCTTTGGGAGCAGTGCAGACCAGGAGATGACTGGATACAGACGCAGACACAGAACAAACATCTTGCAGCCTGCTGGACTCAGGAGAGGGGCCTTCAGATTCCTCAGCTTAGTTTTTAGAGCTTTTGTTTTAGTGGGGTGAGGTCACTTCTCTTTGACATTGGTGTCATAACCATATGAGTATGATAAGGGACATTATTTTCTTTCTCCCACCCTCGGGGCTTGACATCTTCTTGCGCCATTTAGTGGGTATTCAATGACTTCCAGCTGCCACTATCCATCTCTCTGTGTGCCCTGCCGTACAGCCCTCCCTCTAATGACAGTCAGGAATTAGTATATAAAAATGTCCCAATTCCCTTGCTGCTTGGGTGGGATTATTCAGAAACATGTGTTTTACCACTTTTTCTGGAGTTCCCCTGTGAGATCAAGCTTCAGATAGTTGTTCTCTCTGGTAGCTGGTTGAATGGATCACCCTATGTTGGTTGCTTTTTTCTTTCTGTATCAAGTTCTACTTCACTGCCTATGTTCCCTACATCTTCTGAACACACCACTTGCACTAAAATCTTATCTTAGAGTCAACTTCTTGAATAACCAGAGCTAAGATAACCTCAAACTCATTTTGAAAGGTGAAGTTGAGTTACAGAAAAATTAGAGCTGAGAGTTCTCTAGAGAACTGCTCTCAAACTACATGGTGTAGAACCTGAGTTGAGTTACATTATAAATCAAACACAAAAAAATGTGACTTGTTTGGATGCCCAACCACCAAGTATAAGATATTTTTTATGGAAATCTATCCTAAATACTAAAAATCCCACTTCCTGATTAACTTAATGCCCATACTTGTGCTATTTCAATAATGTTTTGAAAAAAGAAACTCCTACTTTTCCAAAAGTACCAGAAATAATATTCAATATGGACAAGACTAGAAACCATGATCATACTAAGACTAGTAAAAAATTAAAATGATTACTTTTAAGAAATAACATAGATGATTTTCAGATTAACTAAAACAGAACTCTGATTAGAATTTCCAGATCATTTCTGCTTGTTGTATTTTGTTCATTCATTCCATGATCAGTATTGGGTAACCCGTAGAAACCATGAGCCAGCCTGGGCTCTGTGAATGTAAGAATAAAAGACGCAGTTCCTGTCCTTGTGAATGCACAGCCTGGTGGGAAAGCTGGCAAGTAGACAGACAATTGCAGTAACAGTGGGTTAAGGCAGGGATGAAGCTCAGATGCTCCAAGAGTAAAGGTAAGATTTTGGTGCAAGTGGTGTGTTTAGGAGATATAGGGATTTGACCTGAAGAACTCAGGCAACAAAACAAAAATAGGCAAATGGTATTACATTGAACCAAACACCTTCTGCACTATTAACAGAGAGTGAAGAGGCAACCTATGAATTAGGAAAAAAATATTTGCTAACCATACATCTGATAAGGGGTTTGATATCCAAAATATATGAGGAATTCAAACAATTCAATAGCAAGAACACATTAAACATTAATCTCATTAAAAAATGGTCCGAGAGTGCTGTGGTGTCGCAGCTCACAGTGACCTCAAACTCTTGAGCTTCAGCGATTCTCTTGCCTCAGCCTCCCAAGTGGCTGGGACTGCAGGCGCTTGCCACAATACCCGGCTATTTTTACAGATGAGGTGTCACTCTGGCTCAAGCTGGTCTTGAACCTGTGAGCTCAGACAATCCGCTCTTCTCAATCTCCCAGAGTGCTGGGATTATAGGCATGAGCCACCACGCCTGGCCTTGGAGTTTTTTTCTACAGTAAATAATAAAAAGGTTTTGCTTTGGGTGGCACCTGTAGCTCCATGAGTGGGTAGGGTGCTGGCCACATGCACTGGGGCTGGCTGGTTTGAACCTGGCCCCAGCCGGCTGAAACAACAATGACAACTGCAAGAACAACAAAAAAGTAGCTGTGCGTTGTGGCGGGTGCCTATAGTCCCAGCTACTTGGGAGGCTGAGGCAAGAGAATTGCCTAAGCCCAGAAGTTGGAGGTTGCTGTGAGCTGTGATGCCACAGCACTCTACCCAGGGCAATAGCTTGAGACTCTGTCTCAAAAAAAAGTTTTGCTTCTATGAACAAAGGATTAACAATAATAAAAAGGGCCCTTCAATTATAAACAATTAGAAAATTGGACAAGGCTCGGTGCCTGTGGCTCAGTGGCGGGGGGGCCAGCCACATGCACTGGGGCTTGTAGGTTCGAGCCCAGCCTGGGCCTGCCAAACAGTGACAACTACAACCAAAGAATGGCTGGGCATTGTGGTGGGTGCCTGTAGTCCCAGCTACTTGGGAGGCGGAGGCAAGAGTATCACTTGAGCCCAGGAGTTGGAGGTTGCAGTGCCATAGCACTCTACTAAGGGCCACATAGTAAGACTGTGTCAAGAAAAAAAAAAAAAAAAGAAAAGAAAACTGGACAAAACACATAAAGAACTATTTTCAACATTGGACAACAGGCAGTACAGAAATTCGATCCCAAGGAGAAGGGAAACAAAAGAGGTGCCATAGGATTGCTTCAGTTTCCTGCCTCTGGACAATTTCCAGGCTGCAGCACAGACGGGGGAATCTAGGGACAGTTTGGCTCGTACTGAGTCAAGGAGACAGAGATTAGAGTTTGGATGCGTCTGAGGAAGCTAAAATGCAGGACAGGACAGTACTCAGGAGAGAAGAAGCTACACAGGGATCCCCTACAGACTGTGAGACAACACCCATCTGCACACCCTAAGGACAAACTCCATGAGATCAAGCAAAAGAAATTTCTATTTTTTTTTTGAGAGTCTCACTTTGTCCCCCTGGGTGGAGTGCCCTGGCGTTACAGCTCACAGCAACTTCAACTCCTGGGCTAAAGTGATCCTATTGCCTCAGTTTTTTCTTTCTTTCTTTCTTTCTTTCTTTCTTTCTTTCTTTCTTTCTTTCTTTCTTTCTTTCTTTCTTTCTTTCTTTCTTTCTTTCTTTCTTTCTTTCTTTTTTTTTAGTAGAGATGAAGTCTCCCTCTTGCTCAGGTTGGTCTGGAACTTCTGACCTCAAGCAGTCCACCTACCTCAGCCTCCCTGAGTGCTGAGATTATAGGTGTGAGCCACCATGCCCCAACACCCTTAGGATAAACTCCATGAGGTCAAGCAAAAGAAATTTCAATTTTTTTTTTTTTTTGAGAGTCTCACTTTGTCCCCCTGGGTGGAGTGCCCTGGCGTTACAGCGCACAGCAACCTCAACTCCTGGGCTAAAGTGATCCTATTGCCTCAGTTTTTTTTTTCTTTCTTTCTTTTTTTTTTTAGTAGAGATGAAGTCTCCCTCTTGCTCAGGTTGGTCTGGAACTTCTGACCTCAAGCAGTCCACCTACCTCAGCCTCCCTGAGTGCTGAGATTATAGGTGTGAACCACCATGCCCCACCTAAAGAAATTTCTGAGGAGGAAGGAACGGCAGCAGCCAGGCAGCCCAGCTTCTCAAAGACACTCTGTGGTGCTCTGCCCACCGCCAAGATGTGGAAGAGGAAGGTGAGCTCTGCCGAAGGCACGGGGAAGAAAGGAAGGACCCAAGAGATAATGGGCACGGTATGGTAGCCATGCTCTTTTTTTTTTTGGAGACGAGGGTGTCTCTCTGTCTCAGGCTGGTTTCGAACCCATGAGCTCAGGCAATCCACCCACCTTGGCTTCCCAGAGTGCTGGGATTACAGGTGCGAGCCACTGCACCGGCCTTAATAACGTTGTTACTGTGCTGAGAAGGTCTGAAAATTGGAGCATGCGGTGTATGTGGTAATAAAGTGTGAACTGGTGGGACTTACGGAACAGCTCAGAAACGTTTGAAGTTGCTGGCTCTTGATACCCTCTTTAGGAAAATTGGCCTCCAGGTTTTAAGCTGGAAAGTTACTGGAGTAACTGTTTAAAACAGAATTAAAATAAATGGCACTTTAGATTTTAGGTACAAGTATTAAGAATTGTGGACAAAATGAAATGTCCTTACTGATCCTCATCACAGCCAATAAAATCTCAGTTACAAAAGAAAAAAAAAGAAATTTCTGGGGAAAACAATTATCACTGGAGAATTATAAATGGAATAATTCCTAGAGCTTGTACAAAGACCTAGAATGGCTAAAATTTCCTTGTTAAACACAAGTTGAGCCTTCACTGTGGACTGCAGAAGAGCTGTGTCTTTGAAGTAGGCTAAATTAGCCATGGAATAAAGGCTATTCTGCTTCAACCCTAAAAAAAAGGAAAAAAAATAAAGGCCAAAGGGTCTGAATAGGCATGTCCCAAAAGAAGACATACAAGTAAATGGGCAACAGGCATGTGAAAAAATTCTTGACATCACTAATCTTTTGGGGAATGCAAATCAACACATTGACTCCCACAATAGAAAATAATGTTTTTCCTTGGGGTTACAGTGTCTTATTACAACTGCAGGGTTTTCCCAGGGGACTACCCACCACATAGACATATATGCTATAGCATGGCAGCATGAGTTGCCTGTGCACCATGCAGCTCCCAAGATAAAAAGATGTGTGAGTCATATATGATTCATGAGGCCCTGGGCTCAAAACTAGCATACTTGTATCACTGTACACCTGTCAGGATGGCTATTATAAAATAGTGGAAGATAACAATTGTTGGTGAGGATGTGGAGAAAAGGGGACATGTGTGCACTGTTAATGGGAATGTAAATTAGACAGTCATCATCAACAACTATATGGAGGCTTCTTGAAAAACTAAAAATAGAATTACCATATGAATCATGGTACCATATATTCTGAGTATATCCAAAGGATTTGAAATCAGTATGTCAGAAAGACACCTTCTTGCTAATGTTTATTGCAGATTATGCATGATAGCTAAGTTACAAAATCAACCTACGAGTCCATCAGCAGATACACGGATAAAAAATTGTGGAACATATACACAATGAAATACTATTCAGCCTTAAAATAGAGGAAAGTTCTATCATTCGTGACCACATGGATGAACCTGGAGAACATTTGCTAAGTGCAATAATCCAGTATGGACAGACAAATCTCCATCTCACTCACACGTGAAATCTGCAGACAAATCTTGATCTCACTTACATGTGCAATCTACAACAATAGAACCCACAGACACAGAGAGAGGAATGGGGGTTACCAAAGGCTGGGGGCTTCTGGCAATGTGGAGATGTTGGCCAAATGGAGCAGTGTTTCAGGTAGATAGGGGGAATAAATGGTAAGTATCTGGGGAGAAAGGTTAAAAAAATAAAGAACCGGGAGGCGCCTGTGGCTCAAAGGAGTAGGGCGCCGGCACCATATACTAGAGGTGGTGGGTTCAAACCTGATCCGGCCAAAAACTACAAAAAAAAAAAAAGACAAAAAAACCCTCAAGTACATTTTTACTATTGTTTATTGTGCACTTTGGTGTTTCAGGCTTAGTCTACATCAAGACCCATATGGTTAGGGCTAGAGTTTGAATGTGTCCTCTGAAAGTGCATGTGTTGGAAACTTAATTGCCAATATAATAACACTGAGAGGTGGGGCCTTTGAGAGATGACTGGGTTATGAGGGCAGACCCCTCAAGAGTGGATTAATGCTGTTGTCAAGGGAGCGAGTCAGTCCTTGCGACAGTGGACTGTTATAAAAATGAGTTTGGCTCGTTTTTGTGGTCTCTTGTGTACACACGCTTCTGCTTTCACTTTATGCTCTGTTATGACATCGCATGAACACTCACCAGATGCCAGCATTGTGTTCTTGGATTTGAAGGTTCCCGAACTGTGAGCTAAGTAAACTTCTTTATAAATCACCCGGGCTGTGTACTCTGTTACAGCCACAAAAAGCAGACTAAGACGGTTACTTATGGCTGCATATCGGCCTATGAGGAGTTCAAGGTTTTCTGGAGAGAGCAAATGGGAAAAGGTGAGGCAGGAGGGACACAGGTGATACGGCTCTTGGGTAACCCTTTCTTCCAGTTGCTAATGTTTTCCTCACGGCGTTTCCAACTTCTGAAAGTCCCAATCCTGGCAGCTCTGCCCACTGTTCTGGGAAAATGGGAGTATGCCTGGTGTGCTGTACTAGTGTAATGTGACCCTGTGTGGGAAGGGTCGGCCACTGCAGCAGGCCAGGCCTTCCTCTCTGCTCCCCTCCCTCAGGGTTTCCCAGCCCACCAGAGGTTCAGTGGCTGCCACCATTCCAAACGGTGATAGCTTTCCCCCTTTGTCCAGCCAAACTGGAGATGTTCAGAAAGAACATTATTTAAAGACAAAAGTGTAGAATCTTAGAAATAGGTGAGCCTATAAGGGGCGTGGATTTCTCATCCTCAGATAATTAACGGTCTTTTAACACACGTTTTCTGATTAGCACAGTTTTAAACCGCCCGGCCTGGTTCTACTCCCCTCCCTGAGCTTGGCCTCAGCTAGACGGAAGTTTTCTTGTCTGCGCTTTAGCACGATTAATCTGGGCCGGGCTGGAGGAACTCAGAGCCATGAGAGGGTAACTTCTTCAGGAGGCTGACCTTGAGGAAAGCCATAATTAATATGCTCTTTTTACTTACAGTTGTCCCTTATCAGAGTTTACCAATTGGGGGGCTGAAACTTCTCCCTAGGGAATGAAGTAAAATTAGTAAAAAGCTGATTCCAAAGATGGCATTCAGTGCCGAAAGGTTGAGGGGTGGCGGTGTGGGATTTGCCTCCGATGGCGCTGATCTTAATTTCATTGTACAGACTGAAAAAATATATACATACATTTTCTTTTTAATTGTAGTAAAAAACACATAGCGAAAAATTTGCCGTCTTAGGCATTTTAAAGTGAATGGTTCAGTAGTGTTACACATATTCATATTGTCGTGCAACCAATTTCTCAACTTTTTCATCTTGCAAGACTGAAACTCTGTGCTTATTAAATAGAAACTGCCCTGTGAAATATGTCCATATATTTTATCTGAAATATTTTCCCCTGCCTCTTCACTGGGCTACCTCATTTTTCAGGCCTTAATTTAGATGCTTCCTTTCCCAGAAAGCCTTCCAGAACAATTTCTGGGCCTGTGCATCTTCTCTTGTGGGATTTTTTATGTTTGACTGTAGTCACATGTTTAATCTAGGCTGTAAGCTCCTTAATGGCTGGCGAGGGGTTGATCTTATTTATTGTTTTCTCCCCAGAGATTGGCACCTAGAAAGGAGACGCTCCATAAATAATTTTTGAATTGAAAACCTTCTGTAATACAAGCAAGACTAGCTTTTGATCCAAGTGAAGTGAATTGGGATGCAGTGTAGACAAACCACCTCTGCACACAAGGTATTTGATGGTGCTCTGAATGAATTCCTCAAACCTTTTCTATCCACTTGTACTTGGGATGAAAGACAGGCACCAGGAAATCAAAAACTCCTGAGAATGACCCTACTTTCAGGAACAGAAATAATGGGAATACATAGTGTGGGGGAAGGAAAATAGAATTGGAAATTAGGAGGCCTGAACTGGAGCCCTGGCTTGTCTACTAATTATCTAAGTTATCTTAGACAATTCATGTGATCTCTCTGGTTGAAAGTTTCCTTCTCTATCAAATGTAGGTAAAACAAACCCTACCTACCTTTTGTCACAAGGCTCTTGTGAAGATATGAAAACACATTATGAAATATAAAATACTGCAGAGGCATTAATCATTAAACTATAATATTATGGTGAGAATTATTACTTAGGGAAGGGCAAGCAAGATTCTTTCTTTGGGGCCCAAAGTTCAACTTTTCAGATAGTTTTTCTTTAGGGACAAACGTGGGGCTTTATAACCTGATTCTCTCAAAGGGAATGGTCAGCTTTGTTTTTCTAGTCTATTGCTTGATCTTCAGGGAGGGAGAGATAAAGGCCTAATATTAGAACAATAAAAAGGATTCCTACGTAAAAATTTGACTTAGGAAAAGCAAGATTGGAAGTAAGGAGAAAAATCATGGGATGAGGGTTGGGGGTATGACTGAGACTTTATTTTCCACACCAAGTGATTCCAGACAAGTTTGATTTTTGGAGACTTTACCCGGGTTGGTTTCTTATTCCAAATGAGCCCCTGTTTCAAAATGTAGTTGTTGCTTGAAACAGTTTCAAAAAGTCTGAAAAGCGGAACAAAAAAACCTTTAAAAATAAAAAAAGATTCATACCTTCGGTCTGGCTGCTGTGAAGTTAAAGACTGCTTTCTCCCTTGTAAGAGCTATCCACTTAAGGGGTACCATGAAGTTGCTCTAACTTTAAATTTAGGCTTAGAAAAGTTAAAAGCTATGCAACCTGATCTGAATAGAAATGTGGTCACAAAGCATAAAAAAGTCAATGAAAACAGGATTTTAATATTTTAGAAGCCATTTCCTCTGCTGCATTGGAAATTCAGATAGAACAGCACGGGCGTATGGGAATTGAAAGCAGAATATGAAACCTGCTGGGACAGAAAAGCAAACCAGACACGCCTGGTTTCATTGTCCATCATCAACGAAGAATCGTTAATAAACAGCTCAAATGTGGGAAATCCTCTTTGTCCTACTTAATCTCAAGGAATAAAAAGCAAACTTACTTAGGAACACAGGTGAAGTTCTGAAATTAGGCAATCTTGGCCTAGCTATTGGGCTGTGAAAAGTTTATGTATTGAAACATATTCTTGGAAGATGTCTGGAGCCCTTTGGTTCCTTCAAATCACTTGCACGTCCACATCTGTTTCCCATTATAAATCTCCTCAGATTTGATTTTTTTCCCCTGTTACTCACTTTCTCCTTGTAAAACAATTAATATATTTATTTAATTTTACTCCCCCCCATGCTTTTCTTTTAGATCCGTATAAAATGTGGCTACTACGCAGATGGAGAGGAGTGATTCTTAATGCTAACAGATCAGTAAACTCACTTTTCCTTTGATTCAGTAAATAGGGCTGTCAGGTAGGTGAAAATGTATATTTGAAATCTGACAAAATGCCAACGTATGACATCAAATTGTGGGCCAGAAACACTCTTGTTGAGTGGATCTTCCAGTGACATGTGAGGAATGCATTTGCTGGGAAAGTGTTCCACCCAACTCAGATCCCTCAAGGTGATTAATTGCCTGGTGTGTCTGCTTTGTTCTTTGAACTTGAAAAGCCCAATGTAAATACAAAGTATATTATGATGGGAATGGTGGTAAGGATGCTAATGACAGAATGATAGATAAGAACCTTAGTGAAATGTGACTTTAAGCACTTAAACAGAATGCAATATTTTTTTTCTTTTTGACATAAGGAAATAGTGTTTGAATACATGCAGGAATTCACTAGGTTTGCTTCTAATATGGCATGTTGCTTTACGCCATTCATAATGATTTTCAGCTTTTCACACACATGGTACATGAATTATTGGATCCCAGCTCTGCATCTGTTTTCCCATCACTTTGGCTGCCATTAATAATTGGAGAAAAGAGGGGCAGCGCCTGTGGCTCAGCGAGTAGGGTGCTGGCCCCATATGCCAAAGGTGGAGAGTTCAAACCTGTCCCTGGCCGAAAAGTGTGCAAAGAAAAAAAAATAATAATAATAATTGGAGAAAAGAATCTCTAAACCTATATAGCCTATAGTTTTCTCTAAACAGATTTAACTGGCCACACCTTTAAAGGAGTCGTTTCTCTTGAATATATTGTGCAAGCAAATGCTTTCTCCCCCTCCTCCTGACTTCCAATCAATTTGGGGCCTAAGGCTGGTGTAATCCATTGTTGACAGATACGTTTAATGAGCCTGGCTTTGAGCATTTGTAGCTGAGGGACTGTGGATTAGGTTTTATCTTATTTCACATCTTGATTAATAATCTAGGAGGAGGCTTCGACATGCTAATGGAATGAAATCTGCAGTGTGAAGGAAGCTGGGAGACATTGCAAAGAGAGAGGGAACTTGGAAAGGCCAGCGTGGGGCTGGTGGGTGGGATGGCCTGTGTGAGTTGGCCCTGCTGCCCTGCTCTGCAGAGGAGATCTGAGGGGCTTGTGGATGGAGTGTGTGGAGGGAGCCAGAGGCCTGACCCTTTCCTGGCATTGCCACAATGGATCTAAAGGGCCGCAGCTTGTGTGGCTGCCCAGCACAGAGCTCTTTTGCAATGTGTTATTCACTGCTAGTTCATGCCAACTTTGGGAAAATAATCAGAAACATAGGTTTTCCATATTAAGGAGGAAACCAGAATGTAGCAGGCTCAAACAGACCTAGAGGCAGTATTTCTTTATGGGGTGAGCTGTTGGGAAGTATTTCATGAATCGGCTTCATCACCTGTACATGTGGAAATCCCTTTCTCTGGTCACCTGAATTAATTCCCTTGACCCATTAAACTGCTTCTAGAACTGTCCTTCTACTGGGACAGAAATGCAAGCTAAATATTCCTCCAATTGGAAGCACTTTCTGATGATCGAAAGAGTGGGATTTCCACATTAGAAAAATCTTAACTTGATGTTCTCTTTGGTCTGCGTACCCATTTTAACGGTGTCCTTAGAGGCTGTGTACTCTGACTTCCTTTCCTTTGGTAGTATAAATGCTTTTCCCACAAGATGAAAATTAAGCCAAGTGTCTTGATTCGTGTGAGGATGGATGGGCCAGTTTCAAATAAAAAAGGGGCTAGAGAGCAGACCGGTGGTGTGTTCATTCTCTATTACTTTGCCTGTTGCTTTTTGGTGACTTTCAATAAGTGAATACATTATAATTTGTTTTTTCACAATTATACTCAATGGTTTTGAAATGTACCATTGCATCACGTACATTAGGTGAGTTCCCCCCAAATGCCCTTCCTCCTCCCATATCTGCCCTTGCTTCCCCCCTCTCTCCTCTTCCCTTCTACTTTCTGGACTATAGTTATGTTTTGCCATTCATATGAATGTGTAGGTGGTTATATATTGATTTCATAGTAGTATTGAGTACATTGGACACTTTTTTTCCATTTTTGAGATACGTTACTAAGAAGAATATGTTACAGCATTATATCATAATTTTAGAGAGGGTAAGGCCTGAGAGTCAAAAGTCCTTCTTTGACTCTACCTCTGCTGGAACCTGAGGCCTGCAGAGGACAGTTGGTTGGCCCAGA
>CAUYRH010042799.1:0-30879 GCA_963574655.1 Perodicticus potto | reverse complement strand
CTTTCACAATGTCCTATCCTCTAAGCACAAAGCTGCATCCATAATTTATGTAGATAGGCAAAGAGGAGCCACCAAAGCTGTCTGAGCTTGATACAGAAAGACTAGTAAATGAGAAAATATCATGAATGTTACATTAATCAGGTGGATAAAAATATCTCCGATTGTATGGGAAGCCCGCACACTGTACTCCAAGCCTGAATCATTGTACACAGTTATGACTCAATAAAAAATAATAAAAAAATAAATAAATAAATAAAACCTTGTACAATGAAAAAAAAAAAAAGAAAGAAAGACTAGGAGAAAACAGGAGAGGCGGTGATTAGGCCACCCCGAAACAAACAGCAGGAGCTACAGAGCACCCATGCTCAGAGGTGCCGCAGCAGGTGCACCTGGGTGGCCAGACCAGCTCATGTGCCTTCTATCACCTGCACAGGAGGCAGAGAGGGAACTAGAAAGTACTGTAGGACCTTCCTGACCTCTATGAAAGTCTAATCACACACAGTTAAGACCAAATGGATCACGCTAAACTCCAGGATCCCGCATCCCAGAAGAGACCAGCAGTCAGAGGGCAGGGAGGTGTACTCTCCCCTCTCTGCCCTGTGATGATGAGCATGGTGTAAGTGAAGCACGGGGGAGGTGAACACAGTAACTTGTAATAGTCCCTTTAAACTTGTAGAGTCTAGAACCTTCTATTGCAGCTCCTAGAAAATCTACTTCCCCCCTTAGAGACACACCAGATATATTCTCTTTGCCAACTGGCCAACCCAGCAAATAAACCAGGAAGGGACTGCAGCTCCAAGAAGACACACCTTGTTCCAGAGGACCTGGATGTAACTCCAGGCATGTCTGTCTGACCTTTACAATAGGAAACAACAGCCCCCAGGGACCACCCACCTGATGGATCACAGCACACAAGTAGCAAGTTCAGCTCCTTGGGGATCACATTTGACAGTGGGTCACTGAGTTACGTATTTCAGAGTTACGTATTTCATAAGATTGTAAAGCAACTAAGTATTAAAACCCTTTGGATAACCCTTTGCAATGCCAGAGAGCAGCAAGGTGTCAAGGGCTCATGCCTTTTCTGGGGCCACAAGCTCCTCCGAGAGCAGCTGGACCTGACACAGGCAGAAAGATGCTGCAGCCACCTCATGGGACATGGGGACCCTGAGTGGAAGAGACTTGGATTCTACTCCCAGGTCCTACATTGACCTGTTTGATAACTTAGCAACTTCAACTCTCTTGGTCTCGCTTTCTCCATATGGTAACATGAGCAGTGTGGCAACATTAATCCTCAAGTGAAACCCCGAAGAAAAGTGACTTTTCTTGCCAGGAAGTCAGGTTTTTTTTTTTTTGTTTTTTGTTTTTTTTTTTTTTTTGTGACAGAGCCTCAAGCTGTCACCCTGGATAGAGTGCCGTGGCATCACAGCTCACAGCAACCTCCAATTCTTGGGCTCAAGCGAGTCTCCTGCCTCTGCTTCCCAAGTAGCTGGGACTACAGGCGTCCGCCACAATGCCCGGCCATTTTTTGGCTGCAGCCGTCATTGTTTGGCGGGCCCAGGCTGGATTCGAACCCGCCAGCTCAGGTGTACGTGGCTGGCACCTTAGCTGCTTGAGCCACAGGCGCCGAGCCACGAAGTCAGGTTTTAACATGCACTAATGCCTCCCTTCACATCCTTTTGAGTGAATTGCTTTACTGTCCAGTGGAGAAGACAACCACCTCAGGACCAAAGGTTTAAAAACCACTATAAAAAATCACATTCTGATGTTATGCCTAAGCTTCTCCCCTGCAAATGGATGAAAAAGCCATGGGAAGCCAGTAGGTGCCAGGCAATCCTGGGGACATGGTAGGAGGCACTTCCACAGGAACCCCCAGGAAAGTAGGCCACTCGGGCTAATGCAAAACTAGGCAGCTTCTGAAAGCCAGGAAAACCTTTATCTACCCACAGACTGCTCCCTCTTCCTGTTCCTCTGGCTTCTAGGAAAGTAGGAAGCCCCTGTTCTCCAGAGGGAGTAAATCTATGCTTAATTACCCTTTAGCAGGAGAGAGGGAGACTTCCAGCCCCCACCTGCCTTGGACTGAGTCACCGACACTGCATGGCAGCACTAGGGTGAGCTGCGGGGGATGAGGCTGGCATTCTCCAGGGCTCCTGGGCTTGCCTGGAGTTGGCCTGAAACCAGCCTGGGTCTCAGGAGGATAATGGAAACAGCCACAAATTGCAAGGAAAGGTAATGGAGAACATCCAGGTGCTGGCAGGGTTGGCAGCTTGAGATACCATTGCAAGTCATCTCAAAAGGCCCCCAGAGAAGCCAACCACACTGCCGTTCCCAAGCCTTCTCCATGTGCTCCAGCTGCAAATGCCGGGAGTCCCTCCTTGTGCTTGATCAAAATCCTTCCTGCAGCCATCTCAAGAACACTTGACAATTGCAATGGAAAATAAGTATGCTGCCCACATTCCAAGCTCCTGCTCTTTCTTCTTTAGGATACATTGTAGGCACCACCCACATACCACCGAAGCTGCAGAAACAAACCCAGCCCTGTGGGGAGAATTCCTTTTGCTATACATAAGAAGCTCTGTCAATACAACTGAAGAACGCTGGCTGGGGTTTGGACACCAAGCTTTTAGTCCTGACTTCACAATCATTCAAGAACATTAAAAACCAGTCTCCTCTCCTTGCTGGCTACCAGTTCCCCAAATTGGATGGACAGTAAAAGGCTTGTGCCCTTTCTGGTGGCTTCTCATGTGCCCCATAATGGCGAAGCTCACTTCCCCAATCGTGACCTCGGCAGAGGGTACCAAGTGAGGATACCAGGACTTGCCAGTCAACCCAAGAAAAAGCCACAAGAAAGAGTCCTCCTATCTTTCAAAGATTCGCTTGCCTTTGCAGAACGTCCTTCTGAAATCAACATTGGGAGGTATCCCCCAAGAGGCAGCTCCACCCTGGCTGGACTCTCCCTGCCTCTCAGCTTCCACCTATCCCACCAGGTGGCATGTACACGGACATCACTTTATCACCTAAAGGAGCACATTTTCTCCTCGGAAATTTTTTTGTTAAAAGATATTATTATTGATACAAATAATTAAATATCTTTCAAAAGGCAAATATATATATAAAAGTTTAGATGGTCTACAATTTACTTCTTCTATTAGTACAGGTCACAGAAGGCTGACTGATTTCTCCTAGAAGTTGTTGTGTGTTCCTGGTCTCTGTAATGTTCCTAGACAGGCTGGGGTCACCACCACCCAGCAGGAGGTTTCTAAGGCAGGTAGTGAATGGTGATTGCCATTTAAAGGGGAGGAACAAGAAATTAAAGAGTGGGAGGACAGAAAATGGTTTGGTGAGAGAGGTGAGACATGGGGAAACTGCTTCCTCCTTTTCCTTTAAATCCGATGCGGGACTTTTCAGGAAATTAAACACCGAGACTATTAGCATCAGATAGAAAACAGATGAGGTTAAGACATCACAATACTACAGTAGATTCCCTGGGCAGGCAGAGAGGGGACATGTGTAAGCAATCACAGCAGTATTTCTGGAAAAGACCTTTTATGTTTTTAATACTTAACACTTCATAACAGGGACTAATAGGCAGGATAAAAAGAAGGCTGCTCAAAAGGCAACTTGGGGGATGAACGATTTTCCAGACAACAGAGATGGGGGAGGGAAACTTCTTGAGCTTCAGTTCCTCATCCCTCCCACCCTTGCCCACCCTCATCTGCCCATTAGAGTAGCTGAAGGCTAGGAGAAGCCAGGTAGGAGGATGGCATGAGGGGATCATTCATTGAGGTGTCCACATGAAAGAGGCTGTGGCAGGGAAGGGCACGCCCATGATCCCAGGGTATCAGCAAACAGAACAGACTGATCTAGGCAGAGCTGAGAAGAACGGCACAGTCAGGAGCTGCAAATGGCACTGAGGGCTCCGTCTAGAGGCACCCTTTCCTTACCCTAACTGTAACCTCTAATTCCCAGCTTCTCAGGATCTGCAGCACAACTGAGCCTCCCTGGCCTTCAGATTTCTCACCTATGATTTGGGAGTGGCTATACTCTCTTTGCCTGCCTCGGGGAAAAGAAGAACATAAAGGTGAGCCACGGTGGCGTGGATCATCACACATTTGAAGCAGGACTTGAGAGCCAGAGGTGTCACAAGCCCCATCTCTGATTATTATGGCTGTGTGACCTTGAGCAAGGGGCTCAGCCTTTCCTGTCTCGGTTTCTGCGACTATCAGTTAAGGAATTTGGATGACCAATGCTTCTCAATTCGAGCTCTCTTGTTTGGGGAGAGTGAGATGAAGGCTTCGAATGGAACTTTTGGATATAATGCAGGATAATTAGCATTGCTGTCCCCCAGGTACTACATGACAGTAGCGATGTCATGTGACAGTAGCCACACACAGAGATGGCTACAGATGGTCCTCACATTTCCAAATGCCTGGGGTGCTGGGAGGGTGAAGAGGATTATGGGGAAATTGTTGAAAACTAGAGAAGCAGATAAATAGAACGCCTAGGACACTTCTAGCCAGTTCTGCACCCATGGTGTCCTCGTGCACCCAAAGCGCCTGAAGCAGCATGCCACAGGCTTACCTTTCTGTCGTTCATATCCTCCCCTGGACTATCGTATTCACCCTGTGGGAGAAAAGAGGATGCTGGTTAAAGCCAATGGAATTATCAAGAACAGATGTCAAGTGAGAAAGGATTTTCTTTTTCATTTTCTAATGTCATCCTTTTCTTTCATTCCCATTTAAGGAAGGTCAAAAGCATGGCATGGTAAGAGGCCAATATGCCATTTTCTTATTCATCAACACACGCCACGTTTACTGGGATAACTTCCCACGTGAAGACATTCCCCTCACATGCTTCAGAGGTCAGTTTGTGCCTCCTCATAGCCAGCACAGAGGCAGAGCTCGGGCCTGGAAAGGGGGTAACATCTCACGTGGAAAATCGCCTCGTGCCCTGCCATGTTCACCCTTGTTGAGAGCTGGCAGAACTCAGCAGTGCCTGTGCCACAGCAAATGCATCAGGAAGGAGAAGGCTCCCATCTGAGCAGTCTCATCTGGCACCGCTTTATGACAGACGTGCAAAACGTGACCCCTCAGGTAAGCAGGGAGGCCGTGGAGGCACATAGGTCAAGGGCCACTTCAGTCCTTCATGAACTGTCTTAAAGAATATCTTCGCTCATGTCATGAAATGCTCCTAACATTACTCCCAAGCATTAAAAAAAAAAAATCTTTAATTATGGTCATTCTGATTTTTTTTTTACTTAAGCAACAATTGTGTAAGGAATTTTGAGATATTTCCTTCAAAAATGTTAAAATAAAAAAATACTGATCTTACGTTAATATGTACCTGTGTGTTAAGGAGGAATGTCATATCTACACAAAACTGTCATGATCAAAACATCTCTTTCAGCCAGTCCTGAAGGTGTTGTTTTCCCCAGGCCTCTGAGCTTCCTCCACCACCACCCAAATCTCCTTGATCCCCTGCATGCCACATCTGTACAGTCACACTTTCACTAGAAACACAGGCAGGGAGTGTGGGGAGAGTGCAAATAAATCCCAGGTCACTGTGCCATCTGGGGAAATCATTGGAGATGACTGGCAAAAATCAACCAGGGGATTACGACGGCAGCAATGAGTGGCCCCGAGTTAGCCAAGGTATTTTAATGTCGTTGAGTCACTCCTGCTTTGCCGCACACGTATTCACCCACGGCATCACCACTGAAAAGTGTGGCTTGCAACTTTGGGGAGACCACCGAGAGTGTGCCGATTGAAAGGGTACTTACATCGTGGAGGGGGTAGGCAGCCTCGTAGATATTGTTTGCTATCAGAGAGTTAATACCTACAGAAGAAAGGAAGACGAAAATACTGAGTCCGGGGCAGACGCTTTTTGACTTAACTTTGGTTTTTGATAAGTATCAACTTCTCGCCTGCCTCCCGGCAGAGAACCACCACATCTGCATCCACACCCTTCCAGGCTAGAACTTTTTCTCAAACTATAGTTCTTGGCATAAGAACAGTATTTTTTCACTCCCCAAATGCAAATTTATATTTTAATATCAAATATGCCCTCCTGCACTTCATGTTCCTCCTGGCTTCAAAGATCCGGATCTCTCCAGTCCAATAACCCTCTACAGCCACCACCAGGGCCACTACCGTCACTTGGGAATCTCTGTGTTCACAGGGTAGGAATGGTTATATGGATCCCTTTATTTATGATCCGTAAAAGTATGTGTCAGGGTATCCCACCGCACCGTATCTGAACTCACTTCCAGCACCTTCCTCTCCCCTCACAAGGCAGTGCTGACTGCCTGTCCATCACTGACCCACCTGGAGCCCAGCAGCTGTGAGGTAGGGAGAGGTGACAGGACCGTAGCTCCCAGAAGTGGCCAGGGAAGCCATGGGAGTCACCATGACCTCTTCTTGGGGTGCATGAGGTCAACACTAGTTTTACAACAGCACTAAGACGTTATCTGCTTTTTCACTCTTCTCTCACAAGTGTATAGTGGGGTTCGGGGGCGTGTGCGGGCCGCACCCTCCCGACGGCTGACGGGATGGGTGTGTGCGCCTCCCAGCGCTCTCACAATGTTGCAGGCTCTGCTCCTCCTGAACCTGCAGCCCATGTGTTTGTGAGATTCTCAGGTAAAACATGGCTGGAAGCTTACAGAGTAAGTATAAAAGGAAGATGCATGCTGAAAGAGAGAAAAGAATGCCCCAAAGGAGCTCAGGGGACTTAAAAGTAGTCTCTAAGTAGACAGTGATGTTTTAATGAAAGATGTTCAATAGACACCAACTATGGGGGTCCCCGAATATCACCAAGAGACAATTCAGCATTGGTGAATGATGAAAAAGATGACATGAAAATTGGCATTGATATTAAGAGAAACAAAAAGAGTCTCCTAGACCAGCATGGACAGTACCCAGTCTGGATGAATCAGAGGCAAAGAAAAAGAAAAAGGGTAAAGACAAAGTGGGAAAAAGGAAACGGGAAAAGCAAAAGGAAGGAAAGCAGAACAGGGTGTGGCTGAGTGGCTGCTTTAAAACTTGAAAAATGCCCCAGGGAACACAAGCTGGAACGCACACCTTGATTTCAGCTCCCACCAAAGGAAAACTGTTTGTTTTCATATTTTAACTTGGCCTTTTTCTTCGATTCAAAACCCAACATAACTCTCAAGTTTAATTTAGGACTGTGAAGAGGATGTTTTCTTTGATGCATGAAAATTATACTGATATTTTACTTGGATGCTGTCCATGATCCCGGTATTCTCAGGCACCAAAATTCTGTCAAGTATTAATGTGGTTAAAATTGCTTTTTCTTACAACTTGATAATTAGAGTCAATAAAGATAAAACAAATTATATGATACTGACAAATGTGAGTGAACTCAGATTTAAAGAAAAATGTAGTTTACATCATTTAAAAATGTAATGATAATGGATCTTAATACACAGTACTTACTTGTTTGGAGTTTTCATTTTTGGGTAATCCGAACTAAAAGATCCAAACTAAAATATTTCTCAGTTTTACCTTCCTATACAATAAATGTTGGTTAATATAGCCACATAAACAAAAGCCCTTTGGGTGTTCCCAATTATTTTTAAAAGTGTAAAGGTATCCCAAGACTCAAAAGTTTGAAAATTATATAACAAACCATTTATTTTTTGATTCCAGTAGTGTCTGACACCACTTGTGTGGAGCAGACCCTGCTAAACAAATGTTAAATAAATAAATGGCTCTGCCCGCCTAACTCCAGCATACTCACAACAGAGAACCTTCTGTCCAGCATAAAGTCATTGTTATTTACTTGTTTCACTCTTGGTTTTATTCGGAGACTAGAAAGTGGTCTGTGTGTTCTGTCTGAGTCAGGATGGTCTGTCCTGGGTTGTTGGCTTCCAGATGGGAGGGATTATATCTCCCCAACTCATCGTACCAAGGATCCTGCCATATGAGGATCCACATTTAATCACGGAGAGGGAGGAGGCGGGGGGAGTTGCTGGTACACAATGATTTCCCTTGTCTCGCACTTACTTTCTGCCCTGAACCATTCTTTCCAGAGAGACTGTAGACAGTAGTCAGATGAGGAGATAATTGGTTTTGGAGGGAAAGACGTATGATGTCCAAATGCTAAGAAATCTGCATTTGCATGGCTCTGAATAGACGCCGAGGTTGGATAACAAATCTAGACAACATTTACTCATTAAAATTCATGGCTTTCCACCTCCCGTTCCTCCCCAGTGCCCCACCCACATGCTCAGCGACCGAGGAAGATCCCAAACAACCGTCTCCCTTCAGCCTCCTCTTCCTCAGACCTCGCCACTTTCACCGCAGTTCTAGGATGTGGGACACCACAAAGACCTCTCCCTGGGTCCCATGTGGGTGCAGAGGCCCCTGGGGGGCTGTGGGGGGTGCTAGGTTAAGTAGACACTCTTCCCATGAGTTGAAAGCTGACTGTTCTGGTGCTGCTGTGTCACCAAACAGCCAGTCCTTTCCTGATTTTGAGTTTCCTCCTTGGCATACAAGTAAAACATGAGAAATAACTTTGGGGGTTGAGAGGAGCCAAGGGTGGGTAAAGGGAGTGCAGATGGCTGGGGGGGTGGGGCTTGCCCTGGAGGTTCCATGAGCGGCAGATTTGTCTTACTCATGGGACTAAAATTTCATTCTGAGCATCATTAATCAGTTCAAGAGCCATAACCACAGCAATGTGAAGAAGCCACACTGCAATAATCAACGAGAGGGATCCCAAGTCTGGAGGGGCTGTGAAGCATCACAGATGGGTAGAGCCCCGCTACACTGTACCCCAGGAATCACCCCACCCAACCCCTATGCTCACAGTCCATAGTTGCCACAGGAGCTACATATACGCAGAAGACAGTTCCCAAACTGCATGGAAAAACTCAAACAGGTGTTTCATCTACGTAGCTCTTCTGCTAATTCTCAGCTTGGCTTTGTACAGTAGCAGACTGTCTGGAAGCATTAGACCAACAACCTGCTTGGTCCCGTTTGCCGGATCCTCGGAAAGATTTCAAGTTATTGGGGCTCTAAAGCTATGCATCCCACCCCCCATCTCACAGGAATCTCCCTTTGTGTGGCACAAAAGGAAGTGGATGACTTGCTTCACTTCTCGGATGCTGTTTGCTCATTGTTTTCCGTCCCCGAGGGGCCTGCCAGGCAGCCAGGCAGAGCATGCCTCTCACCTGTGTGTCCCACTCAGTCCCCAGCCCTGCGGCTACAGTTCTCTCAGTATCTCTTCTGGTTTATCTCGGGCACTCACCTTCCTCACCCCGTCACTGGGTGTCCTATGCTGATGAAGACTCTTTACACTCTAGCTGATTAGTCTGCAGCCTAAGACAGGAAGCCCAGGCACAAGGTCCTCTGACTTGGAACAAAGACTCAGAAATGAAACCAGAGTTGTCCCAACTCAGATATCCAGAACTTTCGCTGTCATTGAGTATTTCTCTGTCACCGAGGCTGAGTACCTCCTACTTTTCAGGTGGTCTCATATGAGCAATGCCCATCAGCCCCACTGGGGAAAGGAGGAGAGAACGCACATGAGGAGGGGCTATGGGGGAAGCAAGCAGGAAAGTAACTTTATCCTCAACTTCGCCCAAGGATGAGGACCGCTTTGGGCTCTTGGTTCACCCACAGACTTCAGAAACCAAGATTCTACCCCCAAACAAGCATGGAAATCAGTTTGAAAGAAGAAGAAAATAATCAAACGTTTTATAAAGAATCCCTGCTTTGAAAATTGAAATTCTGATCTTTTTTCTTTCTTTTCAGCAAAAATGGGCTAATTGGTTCCATCATGCACCATCCATCTGGCCATAATGGCAGAGCTTTCTTCTTCAGGATTACGTCTATATTCTTTCCTCTCTGGTCTAGACCCAGGGGGAGAGAGAGAGACCCAAACTTTTGTCTTATTACTCCCGGAATAGGGACCAGGGAGAAGGAGGAAACAATGAGGACATTTTCCTTTCCCTGCAGCCCTAAAGAGAAGCAGTTATCTCAGCTCAAACGATGCACGGCCCCTGAGCACCCCTCACTGATTCCCCAAATCTCCGCACCCATCTCTCCTTCAAATCACCAAGTACTTCACACCTGTTGCTTAGAACAGAGGAAAAACCTCCTGCTTCCTTACTGCCCAGCACAGACATAGCCTGATACAATCAGGCCAAGCATCACTGTCCCTATGTGTCCCTAGGGGTCGGGGCCAAGAAATATGACCAGGGTGGGCTCAAGCCGCAGCTCTGATGCCTGAAAACACAAACTCATTTTATAAAGCCCAAGCCCCAATATTTAGCTTCAGACACATCTCTGGTTTCCTGGACACAAAGGAACAACCCAAGCACAGGAGTTTATGGTCTGCCTCCCAAAGAGAGTCTCATTAAACCTGCAAGTACTGCTGGGTGACAGGGACAACAGCATTATTCCCCCAGGCCAAACTCAAAGGAAACTTTTATCCACCGGGACAGGTACTTAGAGAAATGGTGCTGTACTCCTAAAAACCCATTTGGTTTTTATTCTACCCCCCCAGAACAGGGCTCAGTCCGCCGGGCGTTGTGCTTTCATCCTGCACTCCAGCCGAATGTAAATCTAAAACAGAGCCCCCAGACTGTGCGTTTAACAGAGACTATATTTACCCATCACCAAATTGTCTTGACGTGTGCTTAATTACTTAAATGCCTTTAATCCCAAGCCTTTTCTTCTAGCAAAATATAAACCAGTTCAGCTAGATGAACGATAAACCAGATGTTTACAACACACAACGTGGTCTGGCTTCGGTCAAAATAATTAAGACATCATCTCCTGAGTGGGGAGGGGAGAAGCCCAAAGCATACATTTTTTTAAATGCTGTGACACCAAAATGTCCATGAAAATGTAGCTCCATCAATCTGTAATTCTCTGTCCATGAAAAAGCAATAATAACTTCCATATGAAGGAGCAAGAAAAGTGTTTGCCTCACTCTGATATGGTCAAGGAGGCTTGGGTTTCTTTCCATGGCAAAGTGCACTTTAAATCATTCAGTGATAGAGTAAATTTCCAGGACCCTGACAGCTGACCCTAGGAAACATGACATTGATTAAAGAGGCATCGTGGGCTGAATCGAGTTTATGATCACTCACAGGCTTCTGCCACCATTCAGAACCCAAACTCACAAATACTTTCAGAGTCTGAATATTGTGGACAGTAGTCCCTAGTTCCCTATTTCCATGGGTATATAAGAGGGAATGATTGAGTTGTCCCTCCTGAGGTTACAGAAGAATCCTAAAAAGTTAAAAGTTAGACCATCACCAAATGTCAGTCCACCTACACTTTTTCAAGGTCAACTCAGTTTGCTTTGTCTTTTAAACTAATTTTAAACCCCCTCAAAAGAAGTGGGGGGAGACAGTGAGAAAGGGAGGGAGGAAACAGAAGGAGCAAGGAAAGACAGAGGAAGGCAGGTAGGAGTGAGGAAAAGTCTGAGATACCTGGCTGTTGGCTAGAGCATCAAAAAGGAGATGAATGCTGAATGTTCATACAACAATAGTAGAAAAATAACAAAAATCTCACCTTTCACAGACAGACTTGGTTATCCTTGAGAATACCAGGAGTCAAATCCCCAAGGGGCAGAGTTCTCTGCACTACTCTACATTTCCAAGTGTAAGTCAATCAAAAAGCCCACAGCAGTCCACCCTATCTTTATTTTTATCATAATCTTTTTCTGTTAGCTCACTTTAGAGTTGCTAGGAATCACCTGGGTATCTTGTTAGAAATGCAGATCTAGGGCCTTTTCTCTACAGATTCTGATACAGAAAATCTAGCGTCTTGTCAGTTTGATTCACTATTCTCCAGTTCTACAATATGAACAGCACACAGTAGGTGCTCAGGAAATATTTGTTAAATGAATGAATGGATCTTACATTGGGAAGAGCTCAGCTTCCACCTCTCCAGGAAACCTTTCCCAATAACTTCATCCATCTATTAATTGATTGATTTAAAAAGCAATAAAAAAAGAGCCAAGAAACCTAGGTTATAAATCTGGCTCTAAATCTTTCACTATAGGAATGCCAGTTAATCTCTTTGTTGTGAAATTGGTTAATATCTGTTGAGGCTGCTTTGAATGGTAGTTTAAATGATCAAATGAGATAATGAGCACAAAAGTGTTTTGAAAAGCATACAACTATACACATGCGAAGGGACCTTATTATTTTGGTTACAGTAATACCTTAGTTGTAGAGAGATCTCTTATCTGGTAATCTCAGCTCTCACAACAGAAAACTTGAAAGAGAGAAACAATATCTATGAACAGCTAAAGTAGATCTCATAAAACCCATTCCTGAATGTGCCACACCTTATCCACAGCAGAATCCTTCAGACCCTCCTTTCACACTCTCTTTTCCCAAAATTCTAATGAGTTTGGTTTTATGTCTCCAAAACTGCAAATGCAAAACCAAAATAGTAAAACTCAGGGAGGGAGGTTACCAGAGTCAAAAATTCAAGAAATCAGAGCAGCGTGGGTAAAGCAATCTGAATGATATTCTAACAGTCCTCTAGAGAACATAAAAAACCTTGTGTTCATAATAATGATCTTGAACCATCCAGAAAAATTTACATACCCGTTTATATGGAAAATATATGCAGATACGTTCTACATAAGCAGGAGGGAACTGTGTGATAGATTTTAGAAAGATATTTACAGAAGTAGCTGCTGCAGACAGACAGAGTTACACACTGACAGTGTTCCCCTTTCACTTGGGTCAAAGTTAAATTTGCAGCTCAACTGTGGAAAGTAGAGGACCTTATGGTTTGAATATCTGTATTCTAGTTTTTCCTCCTAGTTTTGGCGTTCTATTTTAATTTGTGTTTTTCCTGGTTCTTATTTTTTAATTTACTATTTATGTTACATTGTTTCATTGTTTTTCTTGTAAGCCACCTCAGACTTCTGTGGAACAAGGCAGGAGGATAAGTAAATCAATACACACCCCTCGTATATAGGTTAATGTTTTGCACAAGTTGGGATTCAATAAAAAATGAATTGTCTACAAAGAAAAAAGTGATAATGCTAGATAGATAGATATACTTCTAAAATGTGATTATCTTTAGGACCTTTTCCATATTCTAATTTTTGAATTGGATATGATGAAAAAAGAAAGGAGGCTTTGTAAGTTGGCCACGAAAGTAATGTCCAATATATAGAAGGCAATTCTCAGAGTTATGAAGGATCAATGAAAATACCTATAGCTCCACATACAGTCTGATTCTCCCTTTTTCTCTTCTTTTTAGGAAGCAACAATCCTCTGGAGGAATCTAAGCCAATTCTAGCCATTTGTGCTTCCCCTCCACCCCTTATAAAACCAGAGCGAAGGGCAATAAAATCTAAATTTACCCAGTGGCTCCAAGGTCTGTATTATCTTGAGTTATCACATTCCTCATCCTTTTTGATCTTCTAAGTAAGACTGGTAAGTTGGCCAAAATGCTTATAGGATATTTGGTTTTCATAGGCAGACGCGAAACCACTAGCAAACTGGCCTTGGGGTTTTCTCCTCTGCTGAGAAGCAGAGAAGTTCAGTTATGCGCCCCTTGTCACAAAGTTAGTAAGTCAACAGCAGCTACTGTGAAATGAACAGAGTTTCAGGATTGAGCTGAACTCTACTCCTAGTTTGTAGCATCCCAATGGTAGTGGAAATAGGATTGGAAAAAGAGTACCTAGACCCAGTTCTGACAATTCTGACTCAATATATGACCCTGAACAAGACATGTATCCTCTTTATAACTGGGGATGATCACTCCTGACCTACCTACTTTCTCTGGGAACTATGAGACGAATATTATGAACAGAAAATTTATTGGCTCTTGGATGCATGCAGTGACATTAATTACTTCCTCCTCTGTGCTTCCACTCCACTCCACGTGTGTCTCTGGTACCGCACCTGCCACAGCCCCTCACAATCGCCCGTTACAGGTCTGTCTGCCTGGTTAACCTGAGAGCCCCTCAAGGGTAGTAACTGTTCAATTAATCCTGGCATCTCTTGCTTTTCACATCATTTGACACATGGCAGGAGCTCAATATATGTTTTTTAAAGTCGAAAAAGAAAGACAAATTTCTGAACCACTCAGCAACAAAATCCCAGTGATGTTTGACTTTGAGACATCACACGCACAAAAAAACAAAATTCCTCAGATCCTCACAGGATAAAAACTTTCAGCTAAGAAAAAAAAAACCAGAAACAAACAAAATCTTCAGTATTAAAGCAACATGGAGACTGTCCCCTAAAATAAACTTCAGCTCATAAGGACTTTCCAGTTTACAAAACAAGCTAACAGCTGCCTATTTAATCTTTATAAAAACCCTGCAAGATCGATATTACTATCCCCATTTTATATAAAAAGAAAGTGAGATACAGGGAAGTTAAGTCACTTGTCCAGGGACACGTGTAGTCAGGAATTCTCTGGTAACATCTGTGGGGCTAATAGGCTAGATATTTTTTAATTAATTCTCTATATCAAATCCACTGAGTAGAATGTGCAAGGCTGGCAGCTGGGTGTATTGGGGCTTAAAATATGATGCAGACACATCTGAAGGAGTCTTAGGGGTCTAAGCCTGGGGCATAGGTAATAAGCAAAATCGAAATCGAGTTTGCCAAGGAGCATCGAGGGAACACCTAGAGGACAGTGATGTTTTTGACCTGGAGATGGGCATGGGTGAGACTGGGGAAGGACACAGGCAGGACACTCAGGCAAAGGGAGCAACACGAGCAGAAATAGAGAGGACAGTGGTTACAGTGACAGGAAGAGCAGTGGAGGGCGTGAGAGAGAAAGAGGGAGAAGTGGACATACTGATTTTGAGGTCCTGAGCATCTAAGTGGAGTTGTCCATCCAGCAGTTGGAAATGCTGCGCAGGAATTGGGGGATAGGGAATAAAAGTTGATGGTTGCAAGTCATCTGTAGAGAGGAACGAGGATAAAATAGAAAGGCCAAAGGAACCTGGAGAAGGTAACAGCTAAAAGGAGGAGGGAGGAAGAGGAATCCAAGGAAGAGTGGTCCAGAAGGCAGAGACGGAAGCACCTTCTTGGATGTCAATTATCAGCAGACAGAGGCAGGACAGGAAGGGTGGAGGAAGTTAAGGAGGATGAAGACTAAGAAAAAGGCCACTGAAGTACGGGGTGAGGATAAATTTAAGAAATTCAGGTGAGGCTCCAAGAAAATACAAAATACATACTAAAATCTCTTGATTCCTTGAGACAAACTGGCTGCTGGGAGAGGGCGTCAGTCCATTTGGGTGGGCTCAAGCTGGGCCAGTGATCTCCCTTGCTCTCTGGTCCTTGCCTCACGGCGCCAAGCGCCAGACAAATCACATAGCATGGAAGTTTTGGTTCTTAAAACTTGGAGTGTTATTTGGAATTCAGTAGAAGGTGAGTCTTACCAATGCAAACATAAGCATGTAACAGTGCTCCCCTCAGCTCCTCATGGGCATCAGCTGTTATTGTCACCTTTGTCCTCAGCCTGACTGCCTCCTCCATTCTCTAGACTTGAGTCTAAACCACCTTGGACTCTTTCAACTCAAAGCTGCCTCAAAAGCCAAAGATCTGCTTCACAGAGTGTATTCGGGAGGTGGTCTTCCCAAAGATTTCAAAACCCATTTCTCCCTGAGAGCGGTTCCTGTGCAGTGTATGTGAGTGCTCATACCTTCGGCCACGTCTTTCCAAAGAGCAACCTCATGGGGTTGTGGGCACAGTGGCCATTCTCACCTCTGCCGTCACGTGTCTTCTACACACTGGGTCAGTATCTGGCACCTGCCTGCCTCACACTGCAAGCGCTCAAGTGCCCAGGTCCTGCTTTAAAGACAAGTACCCTCCTATTTAAGAAACAAACCTTGGCTCGGCGCCTGTGGCTCAATGGGCTAAGACACCAGCCACGTACACCTGAGCTGGCAGGTTCGAATCCAGCCCGACCCGCCAAACAACAATGACGGCTGCAACCAAGAAATGGCCGGGCGTTGTGGTGGGCGCCTGTAGTCCCAGCTACTTGGGAGGCGGAGGCAAGAGACTCGCTTGAGCCCAGGAATTAGAGGTTACTGTGAGCTGTGATGCCACAGCACTCTATCCAGGGTGACAGCTTGAAACTCTGTCTCAAAAAAGAAAAAAAAAGAAAAGAAATAAACCTCAAGGCAAACTCATTCCGCCTGCCATGGGGATAAGAACGCTGAACTTAGGAGGAGCACACTCAGACCGTAGGACGAGTCATTCACCCCCGCTGGGGGTTCATTTCTTCATGTTGAAGTGAGAAAAATGGACTAGTAGACCTCTAAGGGGCTTTTCTTCTTAAAAAAAAGAATAACTGAAAACTCGCCATGTTTTCGGTGATTATTACAAACTATTGGAGATGGTGAAAAAGAGAACAGCAGCCACACTATCAGGACAAAGATGGTTCAGCTAACGGAGAGGACCCAAGGCCTGAGGTGAAGGTCTGGGGGCAGCCAGGGCCCCACCGAGCAAGGCCGCACCCACTGCCCCTGCCAGCAGCGCTTCTCAGGCAAACTGGAGCAGCCTCCTCCTCCCCGCGGGGGTCGTGCGTTCGTTCGTTTCTTTCTTTGCTGCCACCAAGGCAGCAGTTGAAAGAGCAGCGGCTCAGGCCCCTTGGCGCCCTGCCCCGCCAGCGTCCCGCCGCGAGTGGGGAAGGGGTCCTTACCCATCGTGTTGTTGGCTCGGGAGCAGGCTGTGCGCTTCAGTATCTCGTGCACCTGAAAGGGGACGACAACAGAGCTGAGCACGCCTCGCCCGCCGGAATCGCCGCTGGAGACCGGGCAGCCAAGAGAGTGCCCAGCTGAGCTCACCAACTGCAGGGTCACCAACTAAGGGTCACCAACTAAGACCCGCTTAGTCTTGAGGACTTTGAGGAAACAAAGAACCTCACCCCTCACACACATCCCGCCCCCCTCCTTGCCCACCCTAGAAAAATAAATAAATGGAAGGCTCTGAATGGATGGCAGTTGCAGGAGGTAAGCACAGAAGGCCAGCCTGGGACCACATGGCCCTCTTGAGGGCCAGGGAGGAAGCACCCAGCCTGGTGGGGCAGCGGACAGAGTGCCGGCCTCCCTCCCACATGGGAGGCCCCTGGGAAGGAAGGGTTCTCTCTAGCAGGGACCTGGCAGGAATGAGGAGGGTGTGCCTCCTCCACCGGCCTGGAGCACATGCTGACCCGGAGAGCCTGGTGGTAGCAGGGACAGCACCGCATGTAGGATCAGATGCAGAGGGGTCCTGAGCAAGCTCTGGGGGGCCTGCTTCTGCCTCCGTGGCAGAACTAGCACACACAGCCGCATGGAGGGGCCAACAGGACAAAGCACAGAAAAATGTATTGTCGAAAGAAAGGGGGCTATGACTGTGGGGTCACTGGTATTATCATTCTCTGCTCTTTTTCCTGAGTTCTCACCATGCCTCATGCCTCTCTAGCCAGAGCATGACTTCCCAGACTCCTGTCTTAGAATACAGGCATGGGCACGCAGGGCTGCCCACTCTGGGGCGTTGCAGGCCTGAAGAAGCCCACGGTACCCTGGGCTATGGGGCTTGCAGTGGACCCTGTCTCTCACATGGGAGAGGGGTGCTCCCTGCAGAAAAATCACAGACATCAGTGGGTCAGTGTGAACCTGCTGGCCAACTAGTGACCTCCTAGTGGGTCCCAAGCCTGTACTGGACTATGCGGAAATGCCCAGCAACCGAGTCTGCTTTGTGACAAACAGCTGGGCTGCTCAGACACCAATAAAGAAGTGGTCACAGCAAAGATATCTGCAGATGTGGGCGAGGTCTTTTGACAAAAGCCCAAGGCAGAGCAGACCCCAGGACAAAACTCAAGGCTCTTTATCCTCCTTCTCACAGTCAGGGGGCCTGAGGAAAGAGTAGGAGGGAAAGGAAGAAGATTCCAGAAGGAGAGATGAATTCTAGATGTGTTATTCATTTCTATTTACACTTGAGTATTCTAGCCACAGACCTAGAGGGAGTGGTAAATAAATAACTTCCAGCAGAATGGGGTGCAAGAGTGTTTAATTCTGCTCATAATACAAGTGCAGTAATTCAACAGCAATAATAATTAGGAAAAGCATTTATATGGCATTTTATTATTTTACAAGCACTTTGCAATTATCGGGTAATCTCCACAACACCCTATAACTCCCCCACAGTCGAGGGACCCAGGCCACAGTGAGATTTAATTGGCTTGTAATAGCATCAATCAAGAAAATGAGACATTTACGCCTTTCTCCATAGGAAGGAAAAAGAAATCACTGTATATGCCTATTTTAAACCTTTCTGAAACAGGCTAAGGGACCTGAGATGTTTTCTTGCCCATCCTTCATGCAAGAGTTAAGGCCACGTTTTCAGAGTCCCTGGGAAACATTCTGTAGCTTCCTCTGGTCACCTGCCCCTTCTTTTCCTTCTTACCCTTTCCAGTCACCCCATTGACTAGAAGGGCCTTCTGGGTATCTAACCCTTATTTCTCCTTTGAGAATGGAAGTTCTTTCCTAGGGATCAATGGAAACACACTTCCATGTTCCCATGTGGGCATGAGTAAGTCTCTAGCATTCCTTGGGGGCCCTTTCTCTCCTCCACTCCCAGGCCTGGGGCGTGGTCAGTGAATGAAGACATTCTGCAGCTCAGCCTTGGGCCACAGGGACGTGGGCCACAGACAGATTTTTATTATCAACACTTGATATAAAAGGCAAAGCAACCATAAAAGATAGGCTTCAGTGGTGAATGTTGGCTTTCTGTTGAATGGGCCAGGAATTTTATTCTTGGACAAACTGGTTACCTCTAGCATTCTCTGTGAGACAAATTCGCATGACCCCTTGTCGTTGGGGTTCAAAGAAAGGAAAACGCATGAAGAAACACAGGGGCCCTGCAATCAGACAGACTGGGTCTCTCATCCTTGTTCTGACACCAACAATCTATGTGATTTTTTTGTTCACAGTGCTTCTCAGAAAGTCAGTTTCCTCAGCTGTAAACCAAGAAGACACCTAACTAAAGTCCCCACCAGCTCTGACATTCCCTGTTTTTCTGATTCTAAGAAGGACTTCAGTGGAGAAGCATAAAGAGTAGATGCTCCTCTCATATGGAAAGTGAGTTTGGTTGCTTGCTATTTCTTTTTTTTTTTTTAAAGTAAATTTATTTCAGGTTAATGTGAGGGTACAAACAACAAGGTCAAAATGTTTGATTTGGTTAGGTAGAGTCCCTCTTGTGGTTATGTCCCACACACAAAAGGTTGTTTGCTATTTCTTTTGCTGCTGGGCCAGGGACACTCTAAGGTACTTAGTTGCTAGGCAACACCAAGCAAATAATGATTTGAGGTTATACGGAGGACAGGAGAATGCCCTGCCTAATGGGTACTCAGCCTTTCTCCCCGCCACTTGCCTAACACAGCACATTCCTGTACTTACGATGCGGCTTCGGGTGGCATTATCGAAGAAGGTGTCCTTTTCCTGGATGTTGTACCTGGAAACATCAAGACAGCAGGTGGTAAACTCATTTCACTGCCCTGGCCCTGAGAACACTGTTGCCCCAGCCCCATAGCTTTAGAAAACAACATGGCGAGATGTGTGAGGTGTGCACACACTCAAAATACTTACGCTCTTTTTGACACAATAATTCTGAAAACTGATCACAGGAATTTATCTCAGGGAATAAATTCAACAGAAGAAAAAAGGTGGCATACATGTAAATGTTCACTACAGAGTTATTTACCATAAAAATTATGTAGAGAAGATGTAATTTCTAAATCGATAGACTAGATTATCATGCAGCCAGTAAAAAGTCATAATTATTAAACTCTGTATATAGACAAAGATTATACCATCAAAGAAAAATATTATACTATGATAAGTTTTCAAATTGAAAGTATGAATGTTTATGGACAAAGATAGTAAAAACTACCACACTTGATCTTAGCCAAAAGGCCGAGAAGCGATAGTAGTAAAACCTACCAAAAAAAAAATGAGTACAGGGTGGCGCCTGTGGCTCAGTGAGTAGGGCATCAGCCCCATATACAGAGGGTGGCGAGTTCAAACCTGTCCCCAGCCCAACTGCAATAAAAAAATAGCTGGGCATTGTGGCGGGTACCTGTGGTCCTAGCTATTTGGGAAGCTGAGGCAAGAGAATTGCCTAAACCCAAGAGCTGGAGGTTGCTTATAAGCTGTGATGCCACGGCACTCTATCGAGGGTGACAAATTGAAACTCTGTCTCTAAAAAAAAAAAAAAAATGAGTACAGTTTCAGGGTGTTGGGATTATAATTCTTGATATTTTCTTTTTTTTTTTTGAGACAGACCCTCAAACTGTCACCCTGGATAGAGTGCTGTGGCATCACAGCTCACAGCAACCTCCAATTCCTGGGTTCAAGCGAGTCTCTTGCCTCCGCCTCCCAAGTAGCTGGGACTACAGGCGCCCGCCACAACGCCGGACCTTTTTTTTTTTTTTTTGGTTGCAGCTGGCATTGTTGTTTGGCAGGCCCGGGCTGGATTTGAACCTGCCAGCTCAGGTGTACATGGCTGGTGCCTTAGCCCGTTGAGCCACAGGCGCCAAGCCAATTCTTTATATTTTCAAAATTGCATTTAATGTTATCACTGTGTTCTCATCCATGAGATAGCAAATTTCTAATTACGGAAGACTTGTGTCTGTTTTTATTTTCACACATTGAACTTGCACTCAAAAAAAGCACCTGGGGCATGTCTGCCATGTTTAGCGTGCTACAGTAAAGGATGGGAACATACTCCCAGCTCCCAGGAGCCCCCAGTCCCTGGGTCAGGGGTTTCCAAGTAACTGATGCAGAGCAGAACATGGTAATGTCAGACCATTGCTATGAAAACTCAGAGGGTAGAGAGCATGCTTCTGGTTGGGAAGGACAGAATAGTCTTCAAAAGGAAGATGCCCATGAGCTTGTCCTAAAGGACAGCACAGTGAAGAACTGGAGACACCTGGGAGGTGACTGTGCAGATTCCAGCAGGGCATGAACAAAAACCCAGGGAGGGGAGGCAGGGAAGCAGCGTGGGGTCCAGAAGGAGCAAGCCATGGCCACCATGCCAGCCCCAGTCAGCCACTTAGGTTGTATGGCCATTGACCCTGGCTTCCTCTCTCTAACAGAAAGTTCGTTAGATCTGGCTGGCCACCTCACAAAGGAAAAGCGTGGGATTCAATGACGGGATGAACATGTGCAAAAGCGGCAGCGTGTGCGTGCATCTGGAGTTCAGGTCTCACCTGGCAGAAACAGGTGGAGATATTCTCCCACAAACAGCAGAAACACTGCTCCGTGACACCCACCTTCTCTGCTTTCCTACTCCTTCCTTTCTCTGGCTTTCTTATCACTCCTGACAGTTACTTCTCTCATTAGTTCCTAGAGCAGGTTCAAGCTCAGCTGCTGCATCTCCCACTTCCTGGAATGGTTCCCCTTCCAGATATTTCCCAAATGGCCATTTTTATGTGAAGAGCTTTTATTCCCTCTTCCTGAACCGGGTGGGGGTGGAGGGTCTCCTCATAGTCAGTGAGTGCGTGAGTGGGCTGGGAATACAGAAATCCAGAAGCCTCACCCACCTTCTCTCTGGCTTATCTCATCCTGCTGAAACCCTATGAGACCGAGAATTAGGCAGAAGATTTTCCCACAGGAGACAAATAGGAGTCTGACCACTTTCTCACAGTTTCAAAGTTCATAGTAGGCTGCTGGAAAATGGCCATGTGGTGTAGGTTCCCCTCCCCCAAACAAATACCCAGAGCTATTTGGGACCATGTCACTTGAGGAAGTGGGGTCACAGAACAAGGATGCTGTTTTACTGCAACCCCCTCTCTCCCAGCCACTTGGCACATGTGTGAGCCCCAGGGCTGGGGCACAGAATGGGAGAAATGATACTCAATTTCCCTTCCCATCCCGTCTCAGATCCCTGCCCAGCAGCTTCAGCACTCACAGGTACATCTTCTCCCTGGAGAATGGGTAAGATAGGTTCTTCATCTTGTTGTTGCTGTGCTCCGGGACTCTGGGCTGCAGAGGTGAGCTGAGCTTCTGCAGAATCGCGTTGAACTTCTTCGCAATGCTGCCTCCTGCTTTGATCTCATACATCTAGGAAACGCAAAGTCACAAGTCTAAAAAGTCTTCATACTTGAATACTTGAAATACTCACCAAGATAGCGTTAAGAAATGCCACAAAAGATATACAAAGTTCTTTGAAGGTTTGAAGAAAGAAGGTAGCACTTCCAATTGAGGAATTAGACAAATGTTTCACGACGGGGGTAGCATTTCAGTTGGATTTAATAGCAGGGTCATCTTTTTTGTTATTATGTTGTTCTTTAAAAATAATGATAAGTAGAGGCAGGGGAGAACCTCTCTAGTCTAACAACTAAAACGTAAGCACAGTTTATTTATGTCTTCTAAGCATTTTTCCTACACATTGTAATTTAATTTCAATTACAAAATTAACACAGTTCAGGTATGTAAACCAAAGCAATAAAAAAGTACATTTACCAGATATTAAAAGTTGCTTTTCTCAATTAACAATGTATCACAGGTATCTTTCCAGGTCAGTTCACATCCAGTCACCTTGGTAGATGCAAAGTCTTGTGCAGTAGATGTGAATGTTTCCAGCGATGGCCATTATTTCATTTTCTGAGCATGCTTTATCTTGTCTTAATTATATTTCTATTAACATTATCTTATAAGAAATTTTGGTGACTAAGGCAGATATATGCAAAGAAATTCCAGGCAAACAAAACAGTAGAAAAGTTCAAGCTGGGTTTGAGGAGGGTTAAATGGGCTGGTGTGTTTGGAGCAAAGGGTTCTGACGGGGAATAGTGATGGTGGTGTCAGAGGTGCACATTGAAACCAGTGCTTGGAGACCCTGTTGCACAAAACAATGGCTGTCAGCAAAGGGTATGAACAATGACAAACTCAGAACTGCAAAGTCAAGAAAATAATTGAATACAGTTGTAGGAGAAAAAGAGAAAGCTTACTTTCTGAAACAAGGTTTATTTCTAGTATCACACACCATTTATCAAGCATCTCCTCTGTGCCCTGTGTGCCTAGCTCTCAGTGTATGTTAGTGTTAAAGATACGAGGCAAAGCCAAGATCACACAGATAGTGTAGACAAACTTATAATCAACGACTGATTTTGAATCCCCTGTCAAAACCTGTTTTCTTGACTGCTTTACTGCTTCATTTGCTGAACTAGGAGTTAACCTGGGAGAAAACAGCATGCAGCTTCCAACGTTATCTCTATTGCCATCAAGGTCTCGACCATTCTGCCAACCTCTTTTTCACACATGTTCATACAAAGAGCTCACTTCTCAAGCATCTTTGGACCTAGAGTGGCAGGGACAGAAAGACGATCTCCTCACACTGTCACAGCACATCCCTTACGGGCCGTTCAGGTTTGCTGAGAACCTCCAGGCAGTTCCTGAGCCTCTTCGTGGCAATGGCTCAGGTAGGGATCACTTAGGAAAACAGGCTAAAGACAACGGGCCCCATACTATGTTTTTAGTAGGAGCAGGCGTGGAAATGAGATAAAGGTGACTATTTCTTGATGAAGGATGCTCCAAATCACTGACAGGGACATCAGCATCTGCCTTCATGATAGTGTCAAGAGTGTGGAAGGCAGAGCCCCACCAGAAAACTCAGGCTAACATCTACTCCACAGCCCTGAACCAGACCCCACACAAATGTTCTCAAACACCACAGTAGACTTGCACTGGAAAGAGATTTCTCAGACTCCAGGCCCCTATGGCGCATGCAACAAGCACAAATAAAATGCATGTAAGGGTCCCTGTGGTGCAATACCATGCACACTGGGTGTGGAGGGCAAGAGACCTGCTTCCTGCCGCCACGTCTTTGCTTGTGTTGCCCGTTCCGGGGACTTCCTCTCTCCTTTTCCACCTCCATAACTCTTGCCTCCCCTTCACCATAAGGCCCAAAGTCTAACTTTCCCAGGAAGCCTTCCTTGCACACTCACTGCCTGTGATGATTCATTTACATCATAAAATGTACCATGCTGTACTTGTCTCAGTTTATGTAGCTCTCTCTAGTTCTCAGTTTATGTGTCTGTCTCCCCAGCAGACTGCGGACGCCTAGACATCAGAGACTCCACCCTGCTGTGCCTGGCATGCAGTAAGGACAGGATAATGTTTACTGAGGGAATGACCTGAGTCCTGGTCCTTGTGACACTAACTAGATGTGTGACCTTGGACAAGTCACTCTTCCTCTCTCAGTTTCTTATTCTCTGAAGAGAGATCCTAGAGACCTCTACTGTCTACTAAGATGAAGTAACTGAGACCTATTTACCCTGCCTCCTGAAATACCCAGGCAAAATACAGGACACTGGACATCAGGGCACAAAAGGCAATGATCCCTGGGAGAAAGGGAACTGGGGAGGTGAGTCCTGTGTTTGCTCCAGCTCACTGCCTAAGGATAGCAAGGGGAAACAGGTGGGGTCCAGCAAGTTCCCCGAATTGAGGAGACAGAGCTGGAAGTCTGGGAGACCAAGGCAGTTAGTATTCACAGTACCTGAAAGAAGACAGCTGCACAGAGAACCCCAGAGGTCTGCAGAAGGTCCCGTTGGAGGCGAGGAAACTACCCAAAGCTAGAAAAAGAACCATCTGGAGGATTGGGAATAGCACCTATGTACATTAGCCAGATAGGAAAATCCCCTCCTGCACAGAGCATTGGGTAGAATACTCAGATTGACTCAGTAGTGGTGGATAATTAGCCTTAGAGTGAGCCCTGCTCCAGACCCACTTAACAAATCATAAAAGCAAGCACTGGACTAAATGGCTTTTAAAGTATTGTCCAAGTCTAACATTCTATGGCTTTAAGATTTAATGAAAAAGAAACATTCGTTCATAGCACAGATATTTCTGGGCACCTCCTATGTGTCAGGTCCTGAGCTTAGTGGCTGACTGTGGCAAGTGCTGGAGAAGTGCACGCATGATAATAACACCTTCCATGTGCAGAATGCTTTGGGGCGTACCCAGTACTTCCTCAGGCATCATTTCATCCAGGCTCCATGAGAACTCCGCAAGGTGTGCCTGCCAGGTAGGATTAGTATCTCTGTTTTACAGATGAGAAAACTAAGATTCAGAGGGGCAGAGACTTGTTAGAGCCAGTGTTAAAATCATGCCTGGAACCCAGGTTTCCTGCTTCCCCGTGCAAGGCCCCTTCCTTCAATCTAGCGTCCTTTGATCCTTGGCAGGTCCCCATGCACTGGGCCTGAGAAGGAAGCAGGCTGGAGGGCCCTTGCAGCTCCCTCCAAACCCACAGCCCAGGCACTCCTGGTGCACCTGATCATCTTTATTATTAGTAAAACCAACAGCAGTGGCATCATTATTACTGTTATTCTTGGACATCAGAAAATTACGAACATCCCAGAAATGGCGGGACACATGTTAGCCAGCTGTTCCCCATTATGCCCTCCCTGGGTACATGATACGCCTTTCATGTGCTTAAAATCATAAATAATTTTTAAAGTATGTTGCTCTTATTTTTTATTCCAGGGCTCAAATGTGGTTCTCATAAAAGCTTGCTTTGGCCTCACTGACACAGTGTAAGGAGTTTACTGAGATTCCTTCTTTTCTTATTCTTTTTTCTTCCTTGTCTCTCTCAACCTCTTCCCTCTTGAGGAGCACAGCAGTGTGGTCTGAGGGCTGATTCGTTTCCCTTCTGTATTAAACTCATGTGCTTTCCTGGGGCAGAGGGAACAAGCTATATATCTTGGACAGTATGCAAGTCACTGTCTCCATTTTACAGATAAAGAAACCAAGGCACAAAACGTTTTACTAACACGCCCATCTGTGGTCCCTAACCCTTGGGCTGCAGACTGGTACCAGGTCCCTGGCCTGTTAGGAACTGGGCCACACAGTAGGAGACGAGCAGCGGGCACATGAGTAAAGCTTCATCTGTATTGACAGCTACTCCCCAATCACCGCCTGAGCGCTGCCTCCTGTCAGCTCAGCAGCAGCATTAGGTTCTCAGAGGCGCGCCAACCCTACTCCAAACCCTACTCCAAACCGTGCCTGTGAGGAATCTAGGTTGTGCTCCTTATGAGAATCTAATGCCTGAAGATCCGAGGTGGAGCTGAGGTGGTGATGCTGGTGCTGGGACCACCTCGCTGCAGGAAAACAAGCTCAAGAGTTCCCACTGATTCTGCATTATGGTGAGTTGTATGACTATTTCATTATATATTATGATGTAATAATAATAGAAATAAAGTGCACAATAAACGCAATGCACTTGAATCATCCTGGAACCATCTCCCTACCCACCCAGTTCATAGAAAAACTGTCTTCCGTGAAACTGCTCCCCGGTGTTTAAAACGTTGGAGACCGCTGCCCAACATCACAAACAGAGATCCGATGACCCCAAAGATCGAGGAAAAGGTGTAACAGCATAAAACAGAAACAGTGTGCTCTTGCTGATCCATGAGTGCAGCAGTGGCCAGGAAAGTTCAGCCAGGAGGAATACAGACCAGGCCTAAAGATGCAGAGCATGCCCCAGCTGGGACCACATGTGTCAGCGGAAATTAATCCAGATCATCTGCCTTTTTTAAGTTATTTGTGCTTTCCTCGGCTCCTCCCGCACTCTCAGAATCTTCAACCTTGATAGATACTACCCACGGCGCCGTACTCACCTTGAGAGGTAGAGCTGGGCTCTACCACACCCTTCTCCTCAACCCTTACAGCAGAAGGCCCAGACGCCCGGAGAAGTCAAGCAGTGTGAAAAGGAAACCAGAAGTCACAGCTGGACAAGGAGAGAAGTCTACAGAGCAGAAGCGGCAAGGGGCAAGAGAAGCTGAATATGGCGTGGGATCCCTGCTCTGTCCTCACCAGCGGCTGCGACGCGCCACGCATGCGCTAAGCCACACGGAGGGAGGGGCTCCGCGCGGCTGCCCACAGCACGTTTCTCCACGCGAGAGTGCCAAGCCCTTCACCCACAAAAATAGAAACAGCACCAGGAGCTGCTAAGATCAGCTGCAAACTGGAGCCAAGAGGGCGACTCCTGGGTGGAGAAAAGAGGCTGGCAGTCCCTTCATCCCTGCTCGCACCTGCAGGTAAATTTCCTATCACAGCAATGCTGAATGTGGTGCTGGATATTTGCAAAATGCACCTTCTCTATTGTCTAATTCTGTGTTTCTTTGTGGTTTTTAATTTTGTTGTCATTATGTCCTCTACACATACATGAATGCTTGCTGGCTTTTAAAATTGGTGATTAAATCCAAATTGGTGATTAAAATTTCACGGCCATCGGAGGCTGCTCAGGAACCATGGCTCCTGGCTCAGCCCTCTATCTGCCTTCCCATGCCAAGCCCACACGGGCTTCTCTCAGTTCCTCACACAGGCCTGAAATATGTCCTTCCCAAAAGAGGGAAGGTTCTCACCTGCCCTCCCCACCTGGCAAACACCTACCCAGCACTCAGAGCTCCGCTGAAATGGCGCCTTCCCTCACCTGCCCCCCAGCTAAATGAGTCTCCTCTGGTTGGCTGTCTCATCGCACATACCCCACTCTTTTCTTCCATGTGTGCCTTCCAACTCATAATTAGTCAAATGATGTCTGAAGCCTCCCCACAGGAAAACCACATGGGACCCAGGACCAGTGCTAGTCACCACTGAATCACCACGCCCAAAAGAGCATCTAGGTGAAGAATGATATTCAAGAAATATTCACTGGATGGATGCATGAACAGGTGGAAAATGAAACCTTCCAAAGGACGAGGAGCTCTTATGTATGCACAACTTAACCACATCTCGGTACAACTGTCCTCTTTCTAAGTAATTCTCAGTAATGGCTGAGAAGTGGCTACTGGGGACCTAGATCAGGGTGGCCACTAATGGCTCATGCACTACCAATACTGCCCCCTCCTTGCACACACCCCTCATGGACTATACAACCCTATGTAAACAGCAACAGTTTATCTCATTTAAAAGTTATTAATGATAATAATAAAAATATGTTCTGAAAGTCATCTTGAAGGCTGAGTAGGCAGGGACCCTTCCCCCATGATCAAAGATCGACAAGTTCTCCATCCTTAATACAACTCTAGTTTTCTCTGCTTTTTACGTTCTGGATTTACTGAACTATTTACTGAACTATCTTCAAAAGAGTAAAAATCACCACCTAATGAAAGAAGAGTTGGCCAGAGTGAGGAGGGAATAGGGGATGAGCCTGTTGCTGAATTTCACATGGACTATTTACAGCTGTGAGCTAAAACACCTCTGGAACTTTATCTAGGACTCTGCCAGGATCATGACCCAAGGAAGACCCTGGGGCTTGTAACACAAGAATTATTTGGCATCATTGAGACAATGCACCTATTATTTAATGAGCAACTGATATTGAAGGCATATCATTACTAGGTTTTCAGGGAATACCTGAGAAACACAAAACATAGTTCTTGCTTTTAGGGGACTTAGGGTACATTTGGAGAAACAAGAATATGGCACCCAGAGCAGCAAAAGAAAAACTAACAGGTAAGATAAGTACTGATGGTCGAGTATCGAGGATCCTGAAAGGGTGAGATCAGTTCAGACTGAGGAAATAAAGGAGGGTCTATGAGGGAAACTTGGGCTGGGATTCAAAGGCGGAGCAGTATTTGTTTATTGAGGGTGCTCCACAAAGGCTCTGCTTTGGAGAAGAGCAGCCCAGCATGGGCAGGCGAACTCAGAGAAAACCCAGTGATGTTACTGAGCTCAGGGATACAGGGAAGCCCTGGATGTAAAACAGATGCCAGAGCTAAGTGTACTACCTGTGTAGTACAAAGCAGAGCTTGAAGAGATGGCCATGGAGAACATTTTTACTCTCAGGAATCTGCACACAATCAGAGTGTGCCCTGGCATATCAGTTGAAAACCACTGGATTAGAGGTTCAGAAAAGCTTTCTTTGGGTTCTAATTCCACAAAGTTATCTCAGCCCAAGGCATACCCTCACCTATTAGATCCAGCCTTGGAATTTTTTTTTTATTATACACATTTATCGATGGGGTGGTTTTATAAATCTTTTTTTCAAAGTCTACCATAAGGACTATGAAATGTGGACAAGCTTTAAAACATGCCAATATCCTTCTTTGCTAATAGAAGAAGGTTTTTCTTAATCAAACAAATGGTTGTCTTTGGAAATAGAAGTATTAATGGGAAAAAATTGTTGAATAAGCAGTTCTTCTTAACATAACTATACCGAGTCTGCTTCCACCATTCAGGCCAAGGTGAACCTCTCCCAGGCTCTCTTATCTCATCAAAACAGAGATGGAATGTGACAAAATAGTCACATGCCAAAGTCATGCAGCGAGATCCATGCCCAAATATTCCTCTGTGCAACCCCAAAACTCAATGCCGATGAATGAACAAGGTTGTTTCAAGCCATCACAGATGCAAAGTGGATTCTTATGATGCAGAACAAGCCAGCATGCCTACCAGAGACCCAGCTCTTGAATTGTTTGCTTATTTCTTCCTGTCCAGAGGAAGAGTGTTAGTTTTCTAAGGGTGTTGTAACAAATGACCACAAAGTAGGTGGCTTGAAACAAAAGAAATTTATTCATACACAGTTGTGAGGGCCACAAGTCTGAATTCAAGGTGTCAGGGGGGCTGCCCTCCCTCTGAAGCCTCTGCAGGGAAATTCTTATCTATTCCCAGCTTCTGATGGCCCCAGGCATTCCTTAGCTTGGGACTGCATAACTCCCATCTCTGCCTCCTTCTCCTCCCCTAGGTGTCTCTGTGTCTCAAATCTCTTTCTGGCTTTCTCTTATTAGGACACTTGTCCTTGTATGTAGGGTGTATCCTAAATCCAGGAAGATCTCATCTTGAGATCGTTAACTCATTACATGTGCAAAGAGCATTTTCCCAAATAAGATCATATTCACAGGTTCTGAGGCTAGGACTTGGACCTTCATACCATTACAAAGAGGATTATTGACTTTCAAAATATGAGCCTTGTGATGATTGATTTTTGTGTCACCTTGGATGGGCCATGAGGAGTGCCAAGCTATTTGGTCAAACATTATTCTGGGTATATCTAGGAGAGTGTTTGGGGATGAGATTAACATTTGAAACAGTAAACTGAATAAAGCAGATTGCCCTTCCTGACATGACGGGCCTCATCTAATCAGTTGAAGGCCTAACTAAAACAAAAAAGTTGACTCTCCCTCAGTAACAGGGAATGCCTCCTATCTGACTACTTGAACTGGGCCATCAGTTCAGATTCCAACCACATCATCAGTTCTGCTTGTATCTCAAGGCTTCCAGCTTTTGGACCGGAACCTACACCACTGATTTTTCTGGGTTCTCAGGACTTTGAGCTTGGACTAGAACTATACTATCAGCTCTTGTGAGTCTCCAGCTCAAGGAATGCAGACAAATACGTATACCATGGAATATTATGCAGCCTTAAAAAAAGATGGAGACTTTACCTCTTTTACGTTTACATGGATGGAGCTGGAACATATCCTACTTAGTAAAGTATCTCAAGAACGGAAGAAAAAATATCCAATGTACTCAGTACTGTTATGAAACCAATTTACAATCACCCATACTTTCATATGAAGAATAGATCACAACTATGGCCCAGAATAAAGGAGAGAAAAGGGGGGAATGGAAGGGGAGGGGGGAAGTCAGATCGAGGGAGGGTAAAGGGTGGGTGAATAGTGAAATCACACCTATGGTGCATAATGCAAGGGTACATGTCGGACATATTAAGTATAGAGCATAAATGTCTTAACACAATAATTAAGTAAATGAGATGAGGTATTTATTAACCAGTGTGATGTAAATGCTTCTAATTCTATATGAAATCAGTATATTGTACCCCATAAATGCATTAATGTATACATGATCTGTGTGTTTATGATTTTTTTTTTTTTTTTTTGCAGTTTTTGGCTGGAGCTGGATTTGAACCCACCACCTCCGGCATAT
>CAUYRH010042796.1:0-11379 GCA_963574655.1 Perodicticus potto | reverse complement strand
GGTGTCTCCTTCACTTTACACTTGGGACTAAATGTGGAACCCCCATTTCCTATGCCTAGGTCAGTTTCTTGTGAATTTCCTAGGCCTGAATTCCATAGATGGACTGTGTCCATTCATTGATACACTCATTCACCTTGCCCCCGGCAGAAGGGACTGTATTCATTAGTTTTCTGGCCAAGGAACCCATACACCTATATATACCCTGAGGCTAGAGGCCTAGAGGAGGAGACGGGGAAAGACCGGGAGAGGAACGGAGAGAGCTTCTCTCTCCCCACTTAAAATCTCTCCCTCTACCAGGAGCTTTGGTGTTTTCTGTATTCTTTTCTGTAAATCAATTCTGTCTTACCACAGAGGGGTGGGGAGGGAATAATGTAATGAAGAATAATAAAATACATGTATTTTTTTTTTTTAAAAAGAAGTTTCGTATCAGTGAAAACACCCTTAAAAAAAGAGGATGGCAAATGAAAACTTTAAGACAAACAAAAACTGAAAGATTTCATCAGCAGCAGACAGGCATATAGTCAAATCATGGAGTGTTCTTCAGGCAAAAGTAATACGATCTTGAATGGCAGCTTGGGTATGCAGGAGGGAAAAAAGGTCAATGGAAAGAGTCATGGTGTCAGATATCTAAATGAATAGTGCATGTATAAAGTAACATTAATAATCATTAATGAGATGTTTAGAAAATATTCATGAAAATAATGACATGTTTGGGAAAGTGGTAAAGGTCTGTGTTATAAGAAGTATATATTGTCAAGGAAGTAGTACAAGTACTAATTTATATTTACTGACTCCTTCCTTTCATTGTCACAAAATTTCTCTCTTAATAAGCCTTTTGCATTCCTACTTCTATCTCATTGTCTGTTGCCTTGAGAAACAGGAATTATCTTCAACTTTGGAAACTAATGCCATTTTTATTTTTGTAATTGCTCTTTCACTAACACTGTATAAGTGTTCTGATTAGTCCACACTTCCACAAATACTTGTGGGAATCAGTTTTACTGATCTTGGCTGTTTGGGTGTAACATTAAGTTTACACTGTACATTTCCTCAATTGTTAATGATGTTCAACATGTTTTCATGTGTTTTTCAAAGTTATTGTGAAATACTTGTTCATGGCTCTTTCCCCTTTGCTTTTATCGATCTGTATTCCTTGATCTTGATTGTGCTTTTATGTTCCTTAGAATATTCTCTATGGGAGTTATTTGAGGCATGACACTAGATTATGTTCCATCAGAGAGGAATTACATTGGCATTTACTATGAATCTTTTACCACCACTGGATCACTGTAAACTAACAATTCAGTTTGGAGATTTTTAGGCCAAACAGGACATTTAGAATCCATGCCCTGACTGAAGTGAGTGGGGGTTTATGGCTAGACCCTCTTAGGGCAAACATCTTTTTTTTTTTTTTAATTCTTCTCTCCTCAAAGGCAAAGACAGGCCAAAAAAATGTCTCCAACAGAATTATGTTTTCTAAATTAAACCTACTGAGGATGTCATGCCTCAGGATCCCGTTTTCCAAGAGGAACCTCCAATTCAGCTGTTCTTGACTGCTCTCCTTTCTCCCAGCCGTGTGGCCTTTATAGCAGATCTCAGGGATAAGGCGATAACCTCCAGGGAAGTTTTCAGCTCCAGGACTCATTCAGTTCCATGAATCTCGCTTTCTTATCACAGTTGGTCAGTGGGCAGTGGTGTGCTGGTAAACGCTTAGCAATCAGATCTCCAGGGGAAAAGCAAAAACAGAGCCCTGGACTATAGTGTTTGCCAATTTTCATAGTGAAAATACTCCTACCATGGCCAAATTTGAGCTACTAATGAGACTTCACTGAACACAGGGTTGGGAAGGAACGCACAGCAGCACACCATTCTATATATTATTTCCATCATCTAGACACAATGCATATAAATAACTGTCAGAGCATAGAAAATTAATAAGTTATTAATTTATTAACATTTTGTCAATGATACTAACATTAATATTTTTCAATATTAATAAGATTGTTTGAATATTGATAATAAAAAATCTAATGGGACTTTGTTCTCATGGTCCATCACGAATGTGGCTAAACGACTCTTTTCATGTCTGTCCTCATATATGTGTGTAGCCTCTTGAACTTCCTTCTCCTGACCTCTTCTTTTCTGTGGAATTCCAGTGCTATTTCATTTCTGAGAAGACTTTGGATTGGCCCATTTAACAATGGCCAACTTTGGTCACTGGTATCTTTCTGGATTGGCTGCCTTGGGTTGGGTTCTGACACCATGTTCTCGGCCCCACTTGTTTTTTGTGGTGGAGGTTGTGGCAGAGCCATTTTCCTTACCAGAGACCATGGACAGGTGGCAGGCAATAATGATCAACACAGGAAAATTACAGAACTTGCACAAAGAAAGGTACAAGATGTCCAGTGTTCAAAGTTGGGTCAGTGGTTGTACTGAATCAGGACACATGGCTACATTTAGAACAAGTAATGATTTTTCTGACCTCACATGGAAAGTTAACATTAAACTCCAAAACCCCAGTATAAGCAAAGTGGTATAATCATGTGTCCTGAAAGAATTGTCCTTTACACTGATCTACTACCTCCACAAACATTCCCCAGATTCCCTTTTTGTTTAATCAGTTTTGTGATCTTTGCATTCTTGCTTAGTGGCTATATTGTGTTTGGAGGTATGAGTTTAGAAGTCAGGGACTTGGTTTGGTTTATTTCATTTATTGTTCAGTGTTGTTCCACATCACAATTTAAAACAGTCAAAAAGATAATTCTTTTCTGTATTAAAAAAAGACATATCTGAAGATATCAACTTATAACTTTTTCCCAAATAGTTTTCCCTAAAGCAAACTGAGATTTGGTTATGTTATTTAGGTCATTTAATCAGAAAGCAAATCATGTGTCTTTGATCATGCCCTTGCCAGAAGATCCCTAACTCATTAGTGCACTATTAATGAGGCTGGATTTTAAAGCAGGTGTTGTTAAGTGCAATCAGAGCAGCTTTATTAAGCCGCAAATTGTCTTGCGATGACAAAGGAAGTCAGATTGGTGCATGCTCAGTTAACCTTTGTCTATATGCATGACTTGGCTGATTAAACAGCAATTGATAATGACCTTCAGTCTTGCAAAGCGAAAAAGGTGATGCCTAATGTTGGTGTTCATTGCATGTTATGTAAGTGACAGGCAGGCAGTCTCTTTAATTTAGAAATCTATAATGCAATTTCAAAATTAACTAATATTGCTGTGCAATGAACCACTAATTTAAGTGTAGTAAACTAATATTTTGATGTACATGTTATTTCAGAGTCAAACATTATTGCTGAGTGTTAATGTCAAGTTAAAGAGATTTTGACTGGCCATCTTTAGTGTCTAGAAAAAGAAGATTGTAAAAGAAAAGGAGTGCTGTATTTGGAGATTTATTAATTTCTCTAACCAACACATGAGTTCCTAATATGCTGAAGACTTTAGAATGGTGAATTAAACACAGGCCCTGCTTCCCAAGAATTCACAATGGGGTGACAGACAGTTAACCAATTTTATTACAATTTATTCAGTGCAACGACACTTTATCATTAGCACCTGAGAAGAATGCTGTCTGTCATTCTCAGGACCTCAGCTGATTCCAAAAATGTGCAGGCTGTGGGGAAATTTTAATTTATTGAGCGTAAGATGCTAGATACTTTGTTCATGTTATCTCATTGAATCCCTGTAACAATTTTTACGTAAATATTACTAGCCTCATTTCACAGATGAGGAAACAGAAATTTGTTCATGGGTTAAATATTTTGCCTGAGCTCAGTCAACTAGTAAAGGTCTGAAATCTAGCTACTTGTCTCTAAAATCCACGCCATGTGGAAACACCTAAGATAAATAGAGTAGGAGTGAATGGCCAATTTCTGTTCTGCATGCTGTGTGTGTGTGTGTGTGTTTGTGTACGCGCCACACGGGCACGCCACTTTGTTTGTTGCCTGGTTCGGGGAACCTAATACAATGGTCACATTGTCTTGAAATCAGTTTTGAATAATGGCTTCTGCCTGATGCCATTATAAATTTGTCTGTATTTTTTGTAAGTTCACGTTCATGAGCAGTACTTGATGACTTCGCCATCTATCACAGCATCCATCCTTAGCATTTAGACGGATTTGCTAAGTACGCTACTACAATATAAACAGCCCAGATATGGTAATAACTTGAAGTTTTGCTAGCATTTACTTCCCAGCTTGGGGTTAAGGACATTTTGTTATGGAGTATGTTAATAGAAGTGCCAAGAAAGAAAAAGTCTACCAGGGCTCAAATAGATTTGTTTAAGTGTTAAACAAAGTTAGAGAGGTTTCTTTCTCACTGCAGGACCTTTCAGAGCCTTTAATATGCTAATAGTATTGTGACTTTTCAAGGAGAGAATTGGGTATTCCACATTTCCCAAGCTTTCTTGACCATGAGGCTCTTTGTTCTTGGAGCACCAATTAACACTCACAAGAATTAGTGTGGGCAGAACACAGTGAGACCCTGCTCTGCCAAACATTAGCAGGCAAGTAACAGCACAGAGAAAGCAGAGAAAAGAAATAACAGCGGAAAGGACGCTGATAAGGGAAATAGGAAAGCCCAAGATGGATTTACCCTTTCAACAGTTTTGCTAGAACCTGTTGTGATTCTTTAAATGGTGGAGCAATCTTAATAAACAATGTGGCATGATCATTAATAGCATAATATAAACGATGTTCATCTAAATTGCCTAAACAAATACCAATATTTACTATTAATTGAGTTTACCTGATTCCTGCATTTCTTCCGACTGACACATGAATTAGTTATTCATTTTCAGATTATACATGTATAAAGGTAACTGAAGGATTAATTGTGGCAAACAGAACATAGGAATCTTGACCTAAACCCTATAGATTTAGTACGAGTGAAATCAAACCATACTGGTACAAATTATTTGCAGCTTTATTAATTGTGTTGTTCTAAGTCAATCCCCATTGCACTTTTAGAATCACCTTCCAAAAACACATTTTAACAATTACCTTCCAAGATCAAAATCTCCAATGTAAGTCAGCTTTGACTGTGACTCTTTCCCGACTTAAACAGTGTATCTTTTGTCCTGGCTATGGTCTTCCACTTTTTATCTTGGCTCTATGACACTGTTCCTGTCCCCTGTTCATTGTACTGGTTGTCTCCTGGTAACAGTGCTATGAAATCGCTAACACTCAGCTCTTAAACTATCTGCAAATGCAGAACCTTCAATTATAGGTCATCTCTGCCACTCCAAGTCCATTTGCTACATTTTAATTGTTACTGCTATAGAACTTCCTGTTCTTGTCCTGTTCCTACATTAAACCGAGTATCACAGTAACCGTGGGAGTTGACCTGCCATGAAATTCCCCTTGAAACTCCTGGAATGTTTCCAAGGATACCCTAGAATAGTATTATTGCTTGGAAATGCCTCCTGCTCACAGGGGAAGAAGGTTGCCTGGAAGATTGTCTGAGGATTCTTATATCAAGAAGTGGTTGAGTCGTTTGTCATGGCTTTATAATTATTGTTTTCCATTTGAACATTTTGCAGACTTTCTTGAAAGACCAGTTGTTTCTATTATATAATCTACTTTAAAAAGAAGTCCTATTTTCTCCGATCTCCTGTCTAATCTATCACTCTTACCACAAACAGATACCCAAAATAACAGTGATAAAAATTACAAATGTCATTAATGACAATAAGGCCATCTGTTCAGCCCAGTGACAATCTCAAGTGGGATTTATGTACAAACTGGTGATCAACAAGTAGATGGTAATAATGCCTGGTCATGTGGCCATTTTAAAAGGCAAGCCTGAATGTGGCCCAGATTAAAAATTTTGGAAGACAGAGCCGGAGTTATCTAAGTCTTTCTCCAAGGTCATTCATTTCCTTGTCAAATAGTAAATGAGTATAAATAAGGATTATGTTTTAGGTTGAGCAAACACAGATCATAACATGCATAGATGAAAATTATTTTAGAAAAGAGGATAAGAAAACACACTTTTGCTGATAGATGTTTCAATTTTCCTGAGAAAGAAATGCATTTACCTGATCATAATCATTTTGGTAAATTACATTTCCATGCTGAGTCACCTGCACAGAGGTGAGGGAGCAGCACACGCCCCTCTGGAAGGTAAACACAAAGCTGTGTTATCCAAATCTCTGCAGTGGAAGGGACTTGAGAATTGCTCTGAAAGAAACATAATCCATGCAGGAAAACTAGCTTTTGCTGTTATCTTCTTAAAAGTAAAATGAATCCAAAGATCTCCCAAAGAATCTCCAGAAGTATTGGCTTCTGAAAGTGACATTGCTGTAAATAACTGCCTTGTTTTAGACATCACAGAAAGTGCAACTGTGCACATCACATAGATAAGAATTTTGCAAAATTATAAATGGCATTGTTGAGGCTTATTAAATGAAATTGTATAAAATTACAACTATTTTGCTGCTTAATTTCACTCACCCTCATTATCAGGTTTTTTTCACTTCACCAGTATATGAAAGGCCATATGATATTCTAGGATAGTGTTTCTCAAAGCGTGGTTCTGTGACCCAGCAGCCTCAGCAATATGGGAAAACTGTCAGAAAAGTGCACGCTGAGGCTGTCTGCTGTAGAGACCTTGGAGGTTGGCGATCCGTGGGCCTCTCATCGTGCTGTAGACTGAGAACCTTCCTACCAAGATCTCTAGAATTAGGAGACTCTGCAATTCACCAAATCATCTGGATGAACACAGATCCTCTAGCTTTTGGGGGTCTTAATTTCTTTACTGCAAATTAAAGAGTACAGGTTACACGACTACTAAAGCACTTACCAACTCCACATTAATCCTTACCCATTAAAATTTAAATTCCACAGTAATAGCTCATTGTTGAAAATCGGAGAACCGTAATTTCAGATTCCGACTCTGCTCCTTAATAACTGTGTCTTTATGTTGAGCCTCTAGGAGCCTCAGTTTCCTCACATGTAAACTGCAAATGGTAACTGTGCTCATATCAGAGATTTTTGAGAGTTAAAAGAAACCATGCCTACAGCGGTGTTTTTCAACCTTTTTTATCTCATTGAACACTTAAATCTATAGTTAAACTTCCACAGCACACTTAAATGACATTGATCAAAAGAAAGAGTACAAAAGAATAAAATCAAGAATGGTCTTTAAACATTCTGATAAAGCACCTACGATCCTCTCACGGCACACAGTTTGAAAATCACAGGCCAATAGCGTGCTTAGTGTGGTAAATGGTGAATATAAAGTTTCAGAAAAGATGATTACTACTATTTGGAAACATAGCTCTGCAAAAAGATACTCAATTTTCAAAGTCCTAGAATGGGAAAAGAGCTTCCCTCTGAAAGGGGCATGTACAGTGTCAGTTACTGCTGATTCAGGCTAGTGGAAAATTCCTTGGCACTTAAGATTTCCCTTTTTCTATGAGAAAAAAACATGTGCATTTTTATTAAAACACAATTATTTTAAAATATGGAGAGGGATTTGGTGAAATTTTGGTAAAACAATGAAATGCTAACATAATGATGGCAATTTTTTTTTCTTCACAGCTTTATTTTTGTTCAGTCAAAAACAGAAAGTACGATTGTTGGCACTGTATTTGCAAACAATCAACAAGGAAATCAGGCGTTAATGGTTCAGATGAAGGCACGATGCTGCTCCCATTTCCCAGTGTGTAGCGCAGCCCCAGACGCTCTGACTAGGAAAGTGCTTCAGAGCAGCAGAGCCCAAGATGTGCTGCTAAACAGAGGTCCCTTGAATGCGTGGTGTTCGGTATCAGACAGGACTTTGTTGACCCCGTTCCCCAACACAATGAGTCTGTGTGGAGGACCGTGCGCAGCAACGCCTAGGCCTCTGTTTTAGTTTTTAATTTCTTTCACAGCATCAAAAGCCTTTTCTATTCAAAAGCTTTTCTTTCTCTTTTACTCCTGAGCCTCTGCAATTGAGGCAGAAGCACAATCTACCAGCAGCAGCTTTTGTTCTGGCCTTTCAGGAGGCTGGGGAACAGTGTGAGTCCTTCCTAATTAGCCTGCGGACCAATGAAATACTTCTCTGAGCCAGGAAAGGCTGCAATCCCACAGCCCAGCTGACAGAAAAGGGGGGAAAGGCCTCTTTAATTAAAGCCCAACAAAACTGGGGGAAAATGGTATTTTGCTCTCTACAAATGTCTCTTTTAAATCCCTGTAAATCCTGGCACATGCACACACTTTTAAACTGTGCCTTTACTTTTGCCAATGTACTGCAGCTCTGCTTTGGCTAAAGATTGCAGAAATTACTGGCCCAAAGCATTTAGGACCCAGCAGCCGTGGGCTGTATTTGAGAAACACAAGCTGTTGCCAGAAGCAAAGAGCTGATAATCAGGAGATGGTCTCCACTTACAAAAGTGATGCATGACAGCCCCACGTTACAGGCTTGGCATTTACACAGGATGTTCACAAATGTCACTGCACAAAAGCCCACGATGCTGCAGACATATCAATGTATGAGTTTCCTCCATTGTTGGTTCCTCTTTTATGTCTTTTAACTATAATGTATTTATTTTTTCTTCAGTGATCTCTTTTGCAGCTTAATAGAGTGCAGGTTAAAGAAGCCAGTTTTAGACAAGACTATTATAACTTTTTCTCCTGCTTCACCTTTCCTGTTTTTGGTAACTTCATCTTACCACAATTAAGTGAAGGTTTTGCTCCTTTACTTGCACACTGAAAATATTTTCCCCTGATTTTAAACAATTACTAACATTCTTGCAATTTTTAAAATCCACTTATGCCAGATAAACATAACAAAAAATGTTCTCCCAAATCATGCAAAATTCTCCCATCTAGAGATAACCACTAAACATTCTGTGGTGAATCAGTCCATGTGTCTGTTCCCACTGAAGATCCCACACATTAAACGTTTTCGTGCACATTCTCTCCACCTGACAGTATGAGTGGATACACATTGAAGTCAGCACATGTGACTGCATCAACCTTTTCTTTCTTTTTTTTATTAAATCACAGCTGTGTACCTTAGTGCAATCAAGGGGTACAACGTGCTGGTTTCATATACAATCTGAAATGTTTTCATCAAACTGTTTAGGATAACCTTCATGGCATTTTCTTTTCACTTTTTTTTTCCAGGGGTAAGACAGAATTTATTTACAGAAAAGAATACAGAAAACACTAAAGCTCCTGGTAGAGAGAGAGAACTCAAGTGGGGAGAGAAAAGCTCTCTCCGTTTCTCTCCCGGTCTTTCCCCATCTCCCCCTTTAGGCTTTTAGTCTCAGGGTATATATAGGTGTATGGGTTGGAATTTGCAGAATTTTAACAGATAAATAGTTCTTTGCAATTCTAGTCTCTGTTAATTTTTGTTTTTAGGCTAAGGCATTTATATATATTATATTGATTTTTGTGTAAACTTCATATGAGCATTAGTCTGAATCAGCCAATCCTAGTTTATGATGGCCAGTTTTCTTCTCCAGAGGGAATTAATGAGGAACTGTGGCATTGCTTTTGAACACTATGGATGTAGCCAACTAGAGGTCAGCCTAAAGTAAGCATGCAATTGAGCTGTCATCCTCCATCTCATTAACTAAAAGAAATCCCTAAGCTTTGCTTGCTCAGGGGTTCATTGCATCAGACCTCAGTCTCTTGCCATGTGAGGAAACCTCGATGGTAATTGTCTTAACATGGAAAATGGCAGCGTTTTGTTCTTTTTTCTTCCATTCTCTACTAATTGCAGTTTAATTCATAAGCTGCAAGATAATCTATTGCCTCGCTAAGGAAGTGTGGGCATGAACAGTGAACCAGATGGGATTTAATTATGTTCATTGTCAGTCTTCTTCATCTACAAATTTAAGGATGCTTTTGCTTTTGGCCTTTTTGGTACCTTTTTCTAGACTTGTTTACTTTTTGTTCTCCCTTTCTACAAAGCTTTGTCTTTGTAGCCTCTGTTGCACATTACTGTCTTCTTTGGTTCCATTGTCAAAGCAGTGGCAGCTGGATTAGTGGCAGGGGCTGAGTTCTCTCTGCTTTCTTCTAATTCAGTAAATCTCAGTTTCTGTGGTTCAGAAAAAGATGTGTTGTCAGTCAGATGCAAGGGCTTGGGGTGGTTACCAGGCAGGAGGAACACCAGTCAGAAGACCTTTAGTTCCATGTCAGGACTTTCTTTTTTTTTTTTGAGACAGAGCCTCAAACTGTCACCCTAGATAGAGTGTTGTGGCCTCACAGCTCACAGTAATCTCCAAGTCCTGGGCTCAAGCGAGTCTCCTGCCTCCGCCTCCCAAGTAGCTGGGACTACAGGCGCCCGCCACAACGCCCGGCCATTTTTTCGTTGCAGCCGTCGTTGTTGTTTGGCGGACCCAGGCTGGATTCGAACCTGCCAGCTCAGGTGTACGTGGCTGGCGCCTTAGCCCGTTGAGCCACAGGCACTGAGCCCCATGTCAGGACTTTCAAAACTGCTCATCAGGCACCCACTGGGGAGAGAGTGCTGGGGGAGAATGGGCAGTAGCCATGTGGGTCTCACCCCTTTCTTTGCATCTTTTATACATTACCTCAGTGGATCCTGCCTTCACAGTTTTTCTATTTCCTGGTAACTCATGTTTATTTTGTTTTTTAAATTTCATCCCTGTTTGAGGACCCTCTTTTGTTTCTCTCTGGCCCATGTCTGTTTTCTGTTATAGTGGTTATTTTCCCCTCACATCTGTGGGGGACAGGTCAGTATGTCACAGTGAATAGAGAGCAAGTCCTTGAGTGCCCATCAGCATATGAACATGTTATGCTCACAACATCTGTTCAGTTTATGCACCTCTCTTTTCAGTGATGTTTAGATTAAATTTATGATAGAAGTTATTACTTAAATAATTAGGACATTTTCTTATAGTATCTGATATGCTAATGTGATAAACTATGGTTGAAAAAAATGCCTTTTTGGTAGCAAATGACTCTCCTTTATTCCCTCAGTAAACATTTACTTTAGTCCTACCATTTCCCCAGTCGTGTGTTCAGTGCTAAGAAGACAAGCAAACAGTTACCATATCCTTCACGTACCGTGCTCATCCAGTGTGAGGGGTTAATCAGCTCACGTGTCAGCTTTTCTGAAATGCCTTTTATTCTGAGACTTCTAGTATAACTGACTGTAGTTCTGCCTCTTACTAGCTGTGTGAATCCAGGCAATTTATCTAACTTCTCTGTGACTCCATTGCCTCATCTATAAAATAGGGATAATAATAGGATCAATGTTATTTTTTTTTATTTTTTTTTATTTAATACATGTATTTTATTATTCTTCATTACATTATTTCCCCCACCCCCACCCCTCAGTGGTAAGACAGAATTGATTTACAGAAAAGAATACAGAAAACACTAAAGCTCCTGGTAGAGGGAGAGAATTCAAG